>PVJN01042030.1:0-18467 GCA_004026805.1 Lasiurus borealis | reverse complement strand
ACTTCAGCAGAGTGAAGTGGTTTGTTTATTGAAATAATGAATAGTAGATGGCATCCATTTTAGTGGAAAGTTTTAATTTGTGATTCCCTGAGGCTGTGTGAAATGAAGCACCCTTATTTATTCCTGTAAATGAAGCTAAATTGCTTCTGGAACTTCTTCAGAGAAAGACCATCAAGAACATTGATTTGACACATTAGTCCCTGAAATAAAACATTTAATGAATGTGCTTTTGTAGTGAAGAACATTATTTCTATCAAGATTGTTTTTATTCCTGAAGTATATTATTAACTGATTAAGTTTCTACTTTTAAAAGCTGCCCTAGCCCTGATCAGTTTGGCTCAGTGGATATAGCGTCGGCCTGCAGATGGAAGGGCCCAGGGTTCGATTCAAGGGCATGTACCTTGGTTGCAGGCACATCCCCTTAGGGGGTGTACAGCAGACAGCTGATCAATGTTTCTCTCCCATCTATGTTTCTGACTCTCTATCCTCTCTCTAAAAAATCAATAAAATATATTTTATAAATAAATAAATAAATAATGGCATGTACCTTGGTTGCAGGCACATCCCCAGTAGGAGGTGTGCAGCAGACAGCTGATCAATGTTTCTCTCTAATCTATGTTTCTAACTCTCTATCCTCTTCCTTCCTCTCTGTAAAAAATCAATATAATATATTTTATAAATAAATACATACATACTGCCCTAGCCAGTTTGGCTCAGTGGATAGAGCGTCAGCCTGTGGACCGAAGGATCCCAGGTTCGATTCCAGTCAAGGGCACATGCCTGAGTTGCAGGCTCAGTCCTACGTGCAGGAGGCAGCTAATCAATGATTCCCTCTCATCATTGATGTTTCTATGTCTCTCTTCCTCTCCTCCCTCTCTGAAATCAATAAAAATATTTTTTAAAAAAACTGATGCTGAGGACATTGTGATATTTAAGCCTGCCTCAGAAACTCAGAAAATAAAAATATCTATTCTGTCTGATTTTACGTTTAGTTAAAATATCAATTATTTCTGAAAGCAATCATTAGCACCACAATAACATCTTATTATTAAACTTTAATGAGCAAATGGATTAAACAGTAGTGAGTTTTTAGAAATATGAGGCTAAACTTTATACCCTTGTAAAATCTTAAAAGAGAACTACCTTAAAAATTAATAATTTTAAGAATGGAGAGATTTAAATTGACTAGGACAGTGGTTCTCAACCTTTCTAATGCTGTGACCCTTTAATACAGCTTCTCATGTTGTGGTGACCCCCAACCATAAAATTATTTTTATGGCTACTTCATAACTGTAATTTTGCTACTATTATGAACCGTAATGTAAATATCTGTGTTTTCCAATGGTCTTAGGCCACCCTGCTAGTGGTCGTGACCCACAGGTTGAGAACCACTGCTGTAGAGCCTAAGACCACCGGAAAACACAGATATTTACATTATGATTCATGAACAGTAGTAAAATTACAGTTATGAAGTAGCAACAAAAATAATTTTATGGTTGGGGTCACCACAACATGAGGAACTGTATTAAAGGTTTGTGGCATTAGAAACGTTGAGAACCACTGGCCTAGGAGAACAAAACAATTTCAAAACTCTTAAATACTTAAGAAATATATCCATGATAGAGAGGAGAACCAAGATGGCAGTGTAGGCAAACACTTGTACTCACTGTTTCCCACAACTACATCAAAATTACAACTAAAATACAAAACAACCATCACCCAGAATCTCTGGAAAGCTGTCTGAATGGAAGTCCTACAACTAGAAAAGTAAAGAAAAAGGCACATTGAGACTGATGGGAGGTGCGAAACAGGCTAGTCCAGCACCACATGTGCCACTTAATCAGAAAAGAGATCACCTCTGTGGAGGCCATCCAGAAGAGCAAGGGGTTCCAGGCCCACACTAGATGCCCATCCCAGGGTCTTAGACCTGGGAAAAGAAGTCCCTACTGATAGTAAGAACTATGGGATGTAAAAATCAGTGCAGATGGACTGAGTGACACACAGACTGCTAGAGACCCAATTGCTCCTCTTAAAAGGCCGGCACCACAAACTGAACTTATAAGTTCCTGCTTCCTCTGAACTCCAGTGGCGGCTGAGGCTCTGGGGGACCCAGACACATATGAGGAAAAACTGGACTGCCTGACAGGAGCTTGGGGGTGGCTTTCTTCTAGATAGAGGTGTTTTCAGGTATCATTTTTCCCCTGCTGGACCTCCCTGGTACAGAGCTGACTGATAGCCACTTATGTGTGCTCTGCCCTGGTAATTCCCTAAGACCCCATCCAATTTACAACCCCAGCCAAGCTGTGTGCAGCAGCTTTTGCATATGAATGGCCTGTCCTTTCTCAGGCTAAAAACCTGTCAAACAAGCTGCAGCTGGGTCAGGGAGCCCCAGATCTATCAATAAAAGGCCCACGACCTGGCACTGGCACCAGCATCAGCCTGCCTTGCCTCACAGCTGCGCCTCATCTGGGCACTTCTAAACCCAGTACAAAGAGGAGGATTCTGCACATCTCTCTGTAGCTCCTTCTGGGTGACTCTAGGCAGAGGTTGACTTTGCACCTCTCTGGAGACCCAAGAGCCAGTGTACCCAATGGTCAGAGTAAGACCATACCAGATTACAACTCTTCTCATCTGTAAGGGACACACTCAAGGGGCAAACTTAATAAGCACCAAAGTCTTACTGAAGCAACTTATGCTCCATAAGAGTGGTTCCTGCATAGGAGCTCTCCCACTGTATTCACAGCTGGTCCTCACAGCCAATGGGCCTGGAGGTCAATTCCTCTCAGTGACACCAACAGTAAATAAGTCTCAACTACAACAAAACTGTGCTTACAGCCCACAGAGGGGTGACCTAGAGCCTCCTCAAGTGACTGAGGAGGCTGAGCTACTGGTCCCTATAGAACACCTACTACACAAGGCCACTCTACCAACACAAGGAGACATAGCAGCTCTACCCAATACATAGAAACAAACACAGGAAAGCAGCCAAAGTGCAGAGACAAAGAAACATGTCACAAATGAAAGAAGTGGAAGAAAGCAAACCACTGTCTATAGAATTCAAAACCATGGTGGTAAGATTACTTATAAATCTTTTAGAAAGCTAAAAAAAAATGGAAAAGGACCAGTGTATTAAACATATATTGACGGAAATAAAGAATAATATACAGCCCTAATTGGCTTGGCTCAGTGGATAGAGCATTGGCCTGTGGACTAAAGGGTCCTGGATTCAATTCCGGTCAAGTGTATGTACCTTGGTTGCACACACATCCCCAGTAGGGGGTGTGCAGGAGGCAGCTGATCAATGTTTCTCTCTCATCCATGTTTCCCTTCCTCTCTGTAAAAAATCAATAAAATATATTTTAAAAAAAGAATAATATACAGGGATTCAACAGTAGAGTAGAGAATTCTGAGAATCAAATCAACAATTTGAAATATGAGGAAGCCAAAAACACCCAACCAGAAGAGCAAAAGGTAAAAATAATAAAGACAGTATAAGGAGCCTCTGGGATAATTTCAAGCATACCAACATTCACATTATGGGGGTGCCAAAAGGAAAAAACAGAGCAAGATACTGAAAACCTATTTGAAGAAATAATGACCAAAAACTTTCCCAACCTGGTGAAAGAAATAGGCTTTATAAGTCCAGGAAGCACAGAGATTTCCAAACAAGAGGAACTCAAAGAGGATTACACAAGACATCATTATTAAAACACCAACGTCTAAAGACAAAGAGAAAATCTTAAAAGCAGCAAGAGAAAATCAATTAGTTACCTACAAGGGAATGGCCATATGACTATCAGCTGATTTCTCAAGAGTAACTTACGCAGGCCACAAGGGAATGGCAAAAAATATTCAAAATGATGAACAGCAAGGATCTACAACCAACATTACTCTATGCACCAATGCTATCATTTAGAATTAAAAGTCAGATAAAGAGTTTCACGGACAAGAAAAAGCTAAAGCATTTCATCACCAGTATTGTATGAAATATTGAAGGGTGTTTTTTAAGAAGAGAAATAAGAAGAAAAAGAAAAAGATAAAAAATATGAACAACAAAATGGCAACAAATACAGACCTTTCAACAATTAAATCTAAAAAAAATCAAAATAAAAAATGTAATGAACAGAATAAACTGATGAATAAAATAGAAACAGAGACTTGGAAGTAGAATAAATGGGTGAGTCTCAGAGGGAAAGGGGTTAGGGGGATTGGGAGAGATTAAGCCATTATATTCATATTACCTATGGACACAGACAATAGGGTGGCAAAGCCTTGGCATGGGGTGGAACCCAGATGGAGAGGGACAATGGGAGGAAAAAAAGAAGGAACATCTGTAATAATCCCAACAATAAAGAATATAAATAAATAAAAATACCATTGCTTTCTCACACCATGTAATTTTAAAAAAATACACAATATTAGAGACAATTTTAAACACTGAATTTGTATAAATATCAAATATATTTTTCAATTTTTTGGTAGATATTTTAATAACCTTTTCTTCATAACTTTTAATATAAAAATGTATACTTTAAATGGCTACTATCAATTCCTGATCAAGACATTTTAAGAATGAGCTCTTTGAATTCTTGTCACCATCAAAGAAAACTTTGTTCACACAAGTAAATGAAAAAAAAGTATAAATATTTTTATAATAATTTTAGTTTACAAAGGTTAAAATTATGTTAAAAACTAATAATTCTTTCTTTTCTTTAAATGGCAAATGTAATGTTCAAATTCTTGTGATAATATAAATGAATTTTGAAACCAGTTGAATTTTTCATGCCACATATTTTAAAGGCAATGATACTTTATCTGCAGGACACAGGGGCACCACCAATGCAACTGTTTTGCAGCTAGCTTGGATGGAGGAGGGATAACATTAGCTACAAAGAGAAAGGTCAGCTATCTGTAATGTCAGAGCAAAGGCTGCCTTGAAACTGCATCTACCAGAATACTCTACCTTCACAGACATACTCTTACCGGCCACACAAACCCTTCTAGCAACTCCAAGGTTTAGTAAAAAACGTAGGATGAAGAAGTGAGATAAACTTAAATATTAAAGAAATGCATACATTTGGGGAGCTGCTTTCCAGCCATGTCACTGAAATGCCATAGCTATCTTCTGTATATTGCAGTTTTGAATATAATGCAGCCGAAAACTACTACTGAACTTCCTGAAAAGAATATTTGATCAAGTTGGACTAGTTTGGTTCTATGACAAGGAGTTAAAAGTAGCACATTCTATGTACAGAGCTCAGCCTAAACAGACTTATGAATAACTAGTAGCCCTGTGCATGAATCTGTGCATGGGTAGATCTCTGTGCATCCTGGCCACCTCGTGCCCATTTCCCAGAGGGTCTCCACAGCCAGGCATGGAATAAAGCAGGCCTTTCATGCTGCTCACTCTCAGTGGCCACCCCTTCGGGACTGGGGGACTCTGGCGGGGCTGAGAGGACTGGGCGCCACTATCTTATGGCTATGGGTGCTGCCTTCTTTGTGACAGAGTGACAGTTAATTTGCATATTGCCATTTTATTAGATAGGATGAACACTTGTTGGTTGCATACCTTTCCCTGCTTTGCACCTCCCAAGAGTCTTCAGATTTTCCTCTGGTTAGCAGCTGCTCCTTCTCAAAGCCCATGCTTGCTTAAGTTCTGGATCTAAGCTAAGATATTGGCAACCTCAAACCTCCTGGCCTCCATTTCTCACTCTATAGTAAAGTTGCCAAGGGCTTTTTCTTTTTTAAATTTCTTTTTCTTTTTCTTTTTTTATTTTCATTGCTTTCCAGAGAGTGGAAGACAGGGAGGAGAGAGATAAACATCAATGTGAGAGACACATAGACTGGTTTCTTCCTCCTCATATCCAGAAGACTAACTGGGGCTGGGTTACATATATGCCCTTGATCAAGTATCAAGCCCAAGACTCTTCAGTCCCTGGGCCTCCACTCCAACCACTGAGCCAAACCAACCAGGACACAAAAGGCGTAAGAAAGTTCATGCTCTTCTGAAATCGCTACCAAAGAGATTCTCTCCATCATTCCACTGGACAGTGCAGTATGTCAGATGAAAAATGACCCACAAGGATGAAAACAGGGGGGGGGGATCTTACTCTTTTTATATATAAACAAAAATATGCACATAGTATAAAAACAAATATACAGAATATCTGTGGTATTAACACTTAGGGGCATTAAAAAGTCTTAAAATACTCCGTGGGGAGGCAATCCTATATAATAAAAGCCCAGCAACCAAAATGGCTGAACGACCAGGATCAGAGACCAGAACAACCACAGCCCCTCACCTAGCTGACACCACAGGGACACCACCCCAATCTAGGGCCCCCATCAGGGCAGGCTGGCCAGCCCCAACCCATGCACTGGGCCTCTATCCTATATAATATCCTATATAATAAAAGGGTAATATGCAAATTGATCCTAATGGCAGAATGACCAGAATGCCCACTTGACCATTCACTATGAGACAACCTGCAGTGGGAGTGGAGCTGGTGAGTGGGCAATCTCTCAGTCCCTTCTTCCAGCCATCAGGTTCCAATCGCCCGATGGTGAGTAGGGAACTGGGGTGGGTGATGGTAAAAAAAAAAAAATGGAGGTTAACGAAGATGGATTCAGCTCCTCTCCCTCATTTCTCTGTATTGACCCTTGAACAACACAGGGGTTAAGGACATTGACCGCACCGCCCCCCTCAAGAGAAAAAAGAAAAGAAAAAAAAAAGAAAAAGAAGGACATTGATCCCTGTCATGCAGATGAAAATCCATGTATAACTTCTGACTCCCCCCAAAACTTAATTACCCTTGGTATCCAAGGGGAATTTGTTCCAGGACCCCTCACAAATACCAATTTATGGATGCTCAAATACCCGATGTAAAATAGTGAAGATCTATGCATATAGTTGGTCCTCCACATTTTCAGACTCTTACCTACAGATCAGAAACAACACAAATATTTACTGGGGGAGGGGGGGAGGGAGAAGAAGACATCCACAGCCCTAGCCCAGTGGTCAACAAACTCATTAGTCAACAGAGCCAAATATCAACAGTACAATGATTGAATTTCTTTTGAGAGTCAAATTTTTTAAACTTAAACTTCTTCTAACACTACTTCTTCAAAATAGACTCAACCTGGCCATGGTATTTTGTGGAAGAGCCACATTCAAGAGGCCAAAGAGCCACATGTGGCTCATGAGCCGCAGTTTGCTGACCACTGCCCTAGCTGGTTTGTCTTTGTGGACAGAACATCGGCCCATGGACTGACAATTTCCAGGTTCAATTCCAGTCCAGGGCATGTACCTCAGTTGCAGGCTGGATCCCAAACACGGTCAAGGCTCATGTGAGAGATAACCAATCAATGTGTCTCTCTCACATCCATGTTTCTTTCTTTCTCTCTCTAAAAATTAATGGAAAATATCCTCGGGTGAGGATTAACAATAACAAAATAAAACACCCACAAATCTGCATATAAGAGAACTCACCACTTCAAACCCCTATTGTTCAAGGGTCAACTGTACTTAAGATTCTGATCACAAGTGACAAAAATACAACTTGAATTACCTTAAATGAAATATGGAAATTTACTAGTTCAGATAATCAAGTCACAGAATGGGAGAGGTAGATTGCTCCTTGGGGATGACTGAATCCAGAGATATACACACTGCTGGGATTTTATCAGATGCTAGTGAAAAGGTGTCAGGCAGATATTCCTCCTCCCCTCCCCCCCCCCAAAAAAAAGACAAGATGGTCTGCAAGCAAATAGACATGAATTGATTTTAGACTAATAAGAATATCAGAAATCAAAATCAGTGGATAAGACACAGAAGCAGAAATCGTGGGGTAGATGTTCAAAATCATGTAGGGAATTCACTTTAAAATGCATCCAACAACAAAAAGAGCCTGGCCGGTGTGGCTCAGTGCTTGAGCATCAATCCATGAATCAGAAGGTTACGAGGGTCATGGTTCATTTCCAGTCAGAGCACATGCCTGGTTTTCAGGCTCAATCCCTAGTTGGGGTCCTGCAGGAGGCAGCCAATCAATGATTCTCATCATTGATGTTTCTCTCTCTCTCCCTTCCTTTCTGAAATCAATAAATATATATTTTTAAAAAGATAGATTCATGTATGTATGTACTGATGGATAGATGTGATAAATCAAGTACAATAAAATATTAATGGTAGAATCTTGGTAGTAAATATATGTCTTCACTGTAAATTTTTCTGTATGTTTGATAATCTTCATAACAAAATGTTGAGGAGGGTTTATAGGCAGAACAACAGAAGAACAGCTTCATGGCTATAGTGACTAGTCTCTTGTCAGCAGAATTCTAGTCCTAAACCAAAGATATAGAAAACACTTCTTGCACTCAAAAGGGAGGACTGGCAAAAGCTATTCATTCAGCCAGAACATATAACAAATATTGCTTGAGTTCTCATTTGGTAGCATACACTGTATTAAAATCAAGGTGTTAAATCTGGTATGACTTGCAGAGTGAGAGCACGAGGTTAAAAGGTGATCATTTTTGCTTGGGAATTCATACAGAATAACTACAGGTAAAAATGTTTATCCCATTGACTTAACCTGCTTCAAATTGGTTTTATTAGTGCACTAAGCATCATTTTACATGTAGAAATAAAGTTGATTTCTCACTTGGATTACTGAGTAGATGATGGGATCCTTCATGGAAACAGAAAATGCACACAGAACATGTGGTATGTGATAACTTTTATTTTTTTATTAATGTGTTACATGTATACATATCTTCCCATTGCGCCCCCCCAGGCATACCTTAACCTCCCAGTGTCTTGTGTTCATTGATTATGCTTATATGCATGCATACAAGTCCTTTGGTTGATCTCTTATCTATCCCCACCACTCCTTAACCTTCCTGCTGTAATTTGACAGTCTTTTTGATGCTTTATTGACTATCTATCCTTTTGTTCATCAGTTTATAATGTTCTTTATTATCCACAAATGGGTGTTTCTCCTTCATTGACTGGCTTATATCATTTAACATAATGCTCTACATTTCCATCCAGGTTGCTGCAAATGGTAAGAATTCCTTCTTTTTTATGGCAGCATAGAATTCCATTGTGTAGATGTACCATAGTTTTCTGATCCACTCATCTGCTGACAGGCACCTAGGCTGTTTCCAAATTGTAGCTATTGTAAATTGTGCTGCTATGAATAGGGGTGCATAAATCCTTTCTGATTGGTGTTTCTAATTTCTTAGGATATATTCCTAAGTGTGGAATTGCTGGATCAAATGAGAGTTCCACTTTTAGTTTTTTGAGGAAACTCCATACTGTTCTCCACAGTGGCTGCACCAGTCTACATTCCCACCAACAGTGCACAAAGGTTCCTTTTTTTCTGCATCCTCGACAACACTTGTCATTTGTTGATAATTGCCATTCTGACAGATGTGAGATGGTACATTATTGTTGTTTTGATTTGCATCTCTCAGATAATTAGTGACTTTGAACATGTTTTCATGAGTCTCTTGGCCTTCCTCTGTCATCTTTTGAAAAGGTTCTATTTAGGTCGGTTGCCCATTTTTTTTATTGGATCATTTATCTTCCTTTTATTAAGTTGTATAAGTTGGCTGTAGATGTTGGAGATTAAACCTTTATCAGTGATAATATTGACAAATATGTTCTCCCACACAGAGGGCTTTCTTGTTTGTTGATCGTTTCTTTGGCTGTGCAAAAGCTTTTTATTTTGAGGTAGTCCCATTTATTTTTTCTTTAGCTTCCATTGCCCTTGGAGCAGTATCAGTGAACAAGTTCTTTTGGCATATGTCTGAGATTGTGCTGCATGTGGATTCCTCTAGTATTTTTATGGTTTCCCATCTTATGTTTAAGTCCTGTAGGTATGTGATAACTTTTAATTTGCTTTTAGAATCCTGATATTTATGTGTTACATCTCAATAGAGATGTCCAATGGGTTCAGAATTCTGGATAAAAACCTGAGCCCTAGGAGAAATTGAGAGTCCTCATAACAGTGTTGTCGTCAAAACCCTGAGTAAAATCATCCAAAGATCATGAGAACATAGTGTTCTTTCATTCTTTTATCCATTCACCAAACTCTCACCAAGTGTTTCTATAACTATGAATAAAAAACAACAGTATTTTCCAGGAATTCATAACTTCTTTTTCTTTTACAATCTTCACCTGAGGATATGTTTTTATTAATTTTTAGAGAGAGAGGGAGAGAAACAGCAATCTCCTACTGAGAGAATTTGACATCCTTGGTCCTTAAACCTTCATCTCTAACTCCAATTTTCTCATTAGGCTTCAAGTCAAACTAACTAAATAAAGAATAATAGCTAGTTTAAAACTAAAAATTCTATTGATAGCACAATACAGGCCCTACTATCTGCCTTGGAGATACATTGACCTAGGTTCTACTAGCTTGTGAGGATCATAATTGTTTTGACAAGGAGAAATTGAGATGTTCTAAATCATAGCCCCTGAAGAGCGAGACAGAACTGTTGGTTTGTTATGGCTGCTGCTCATGTTCCTTTATTGCCTGTTGGAGTTTTGGATTAATATCCAGATGGCTATTTCCATAGATTATTTTAGTCAAACATCATTTAACTCCAGGAGTCTCTGCTTGCTGTTTACACCTAGGCTTTCCAGAATGCTGTCCACAGCCAATACACAGGAACAGGTGGACCCAGAGCTGGCTTCACTTTACCTCCTCCCACTCCTCAGCTTATAGCTAATGTACATTTTTGATGTACAAAAATGCTTGCAAAACTCTACACGATACACATGCTGTTTTTCCTACCTAACGATACTTCTTGGGATTTAGACTCCATCTCCCAAGACTGGTCTTTTTGGCTAGCATTCAGTCTCAATGAAACCTTACTTAAAAATACACTTTACTGTAGAGGTCAATTTTTTTTGTGTAACATTTTAATCATTGAGTCTATTTTCTCATGTCCCAAAAATGGCAAAAAAAACCACACACAAAATACCTTTTTTTATGGTATTGTTAATGGTTAACAATAAATGCACGGTGCTCCACACTATATGTGTACTGTTAGAGAATGGGAATTTTTGAGCACGCGCCATTCCAGAGAGGCCATGGACTATCCCCCAAATAGTTGTCAGTGCTGACATCAGGCCAGTCCTTGAGATACGGTCTCACGGTCCCTTCCCAGCATGTAGGCCTTCTTTCATAGAACACTGTCAGCTTCCTGAAGAATATGATGACCCTGTAAATAACATGGTCGTCAATGGCATGACTCTGACATTGGTTGGGAAAAAAACTCTTTTGTCTTGGGCCGCTTGCTCTGCAAAAACAGGATATGGCAAATGTGCTTAAAAGCGGTCCTACACCAAGGGTTACTACTACTGCTCTCTGGACTCCCTGCATGGAGAAAGGCAGAGTAGTCGCTGTCCAGCCGTCTGTTTGGCTAACAAAGCCTCCCTAAATTTTAATTGGGTCTGCACTCCAGTGGTCGTTTACTGGCGTTCGCTCCCACAACAGTACTATTAATGCAACCCACAACTTCAGATAAACACAATAAACTATATCAAATTATAAATACCTACTTTATCTAATATTAACTTCTGTTCCTGAGCACTCAAGTCTACGTATTGCTGCTATTCAGGTTACACGCGCTGGGTTGCTCTGTCTTATTTGCTTTAGGACCTCGCATGGCCCAAAGCAACAGCAGTCACGGCTTCCTTCCTTAAATATTGAGGGAAACACATTTTCCAAGAATTATTTAAAAAAAAAATAGTTCAGCTTGGTTTAGGAGTACCACTAGAAAGTAAGTTTCGTCGCAAAAACAGCCCCACACCACCCCGGCGGCCTGCGGGTCTCCGGAAAGACGGGCGCGGGCCCATCCCGTCCTTCGAGAACCCAGAGTGGAAACCAGAGCCTTTTCAACTTTCCCGCCGGTTCCTACACGGCCAACCGCAGCGCCGCGCCGTCTTGCTCCGCGCCACTTCCGCTCGCGCGTTTTAAGGGCGTCAGAGCGTCAGCTCTCGCGGTACCCGCCGCCGCCGCCGCCGGGGCGCTTTAGCAAAGATCTCGCGAAGTCTGCGCGCGGCCGATCCAAGTCAGCCTCCTACCCTCCCCCGCCCCCCGCCCCCTCGGAGCCGTCCTCCCTTTTCTCTGTCTCAGTCACCACATTCTTCTCCCCTCCCGCTCGCGTCCCGCCTCCCGTTTCCCATTTCCAGCCGGAACCGGAAGTCCAGTGGGCGGGGCTCGGCGGCCCCAGGCGCAGAGGAGCCGGAGCGGGGGGACTCGGCGGTGGCCGCTGCCCCCTGTCCCTTCCCACGGGTCGCCGTGGCTCCCGGCTGAAGAAGAACCAGTCCGGAGGCGGGTGGGTCTCCCCCGGAGTGTCCGGGCGGCAGCCTCCCCGGGCCTCCCCGCCCCGGGCTCCGCGCGAGACCATGTCTACAGCCTCCGCCGCTTCCTCCTCCTCCTCGTCTTCGGCCAGTGACATGATCGAAGCCCCCACTCAGGTCCTCAACTTTGAAGAAATCGACTATAAAGAGATCGAGGTGGAAGAGGTGAGAGAGACGCCCGGCTGGGAGGTGCGGGCCCCGGCCGGGGGTCCCGAGTCTTACTTAGGGCAGCGCCTCTCCCCTCCTCTCTGGTTTGCGGGGCCCCGCGGGGGTCACCCGGGGGAGTCCTCCTCGCCCCGCAGAGCCCGGGTGTCGGGGGAGCTCGAAGCCGCTCCGAGGCAGTACCCCCCTTTGCCTTGATCAGGCATTTTTGGGGTGGGTTTGACACTCGGGTGCCCGGATTGGTGTCCCCTCCGAGGGGGAGATGCGCTTGGTGAGACTCCGTTCCGGAGTGTCATGTCGCTGAGACGCGGTGCTGCTGCTCTGCGGGACCCGGGCTCGTTCATCCTGCCCTGCCTGGCGCGGCATGGTGGGTGCTCGGTAAATTCTCGGCAGATTAATAATGCGTCTTCGTGTGTAACCGAGTGTTTCCCCGAGTGTGGAATGGTTTTCTTTTCTCCCGTGCCTTAGAGCAGTCAGGCAGCGTATTCAGTGTTTTTGCCTCCCATGGGACTGACTAATGTAGATGAATTTCAACGTTAGTTAATGTGAGGCTGGTTACGGTGAAAAAGCTGTTTTCAGGTAGCATAATTCTGAAGGGATTAACTAATGATTTCCGTGACCACTGGCACGTAACATCAGACCAGAGATCTCTGTGGGAAAATCCGAGTCCGTGCCCTGTGCTGTCGTAATTTATAAGTTGAGAGCGAGATCATAACGTGTCTGTAGTACATTGCTTTTCGGATCCACAGAGGAGTAGCTTGGTTTCTAAGGACCATGACCTGTAGAAAAGTAAAAACCGTGTACATATTTTTTAAAGACTCACTTTGTATAGTGTTAAACTTTGATTGAAAATACCACCAAATATTATTTGTGCATCATTTTTTTTTTAAATTGTCAAGTACTTTGCATGACATATGCCAGGAAGAACCCTGTATGTCCTATATTGTAGATTCTCAGTTATCACTACTTTCAAAGTCCAAAATTATTTTTTTTTAAGTATTGGGACACCAGAAGTAGTGAGATAATTATCATTTTAACAAATAAGTGTTTTCCTATGCGTGTTTTGGAAAAAATAATGTATTAATCATGTTTTTATTTCATAGAGTAACCTTAAGAGATCGCTGAGAACAGCCTTATTTTACAAGGTAGTGTAAGTGGTATGTATGAGAAAGGCCTCTGGAGTTAGGGGAAGGTCCAGTATATCAGCCATACCACTTAATAGCTGCGTGGTTCCGAGCAAGTTTCCTATCCCCTTTGAGCTTTAGTTTTCTAACTATAAAATAGGGGTAATGTCTGTTTCGTTTATTTGTATAACAGATCCTACTAGGCAATATGCAAAACACCAAACACAGTGTCTGACACACATTACTAGGAAACTGAGTTCCAGAGAGGAAGTGACCTGTTTTAAGGTCACATGGCTAAAAAAGGACCTGTATTTTGAAAAGGGGCGGGGGGGGGGATTTTTTCACGTGTATGTGTTTTTTGTGGGTCTTTTTTTCTATTGACACTATGATAAATTCCTTTTTCAGAAAGTTGATCCAACTTTCATGGCTAGCATTCTTTCTTTTTTAAGAATAAAAATTCAATGAGTCAGTATAAAAGAATTGCAGTTTTTAAATAAACATTTACGTCTACTCTGGTGAACTGTCATACTTGTAGACTACAAATTGTTATATAATAATAACTTGTACTTCATGGTCAACCAAATGCTTTCACAGACTTACATCATCATTTGATCCTTACAATTTTAGTTTTTGCACGCTACTTTCTAAAGCATTTTACATTCTTGCTTCTTAGAAGAATGAAAGTTACTAAGGAGACATTTTGCTGCTTTTCCCCAATGCTATTTACTCCTGATTAGGTTTTTATGTTTCCAAAGACCCTTCTTTGAGTTTAGATAATGTTTTAATCTTTCTTTGATATATTTAAGACATTCCTGAGATCTAGGTTTTTGTTTTTAAATGAAAATTTCTAATAGTAAGCAGTCATTTAGTTTTATAGTGTTTTTTTTAATATCCAGTTTATTTTCATTTTAAGATTGATTTTCAGCCTTTCTGATGTTGAAGCCATTACATAATTTCCATCATATATTCTTCATATGCACACATTGAAACAATATTATGTGATCCAGGGTGTACCAAGGGTTCTCAGTAACTGTTTCTTAATTTCGATTCTGCTTCCAAGTTAAAATCATGAATAAGAGAACACAGAAAGATGACGAGAAACAAAAAGTATTTTATATGTACACATAAATTGCCTATAAATAAAAGAAAATCATAATCTGAATTATATCGATTCAATTAGTTCTTTCTAAAGTACTCTATAACCAAACCTTATTTTTTGAATGAGGAAACAAATACTGATTTCCTGAGCACTTAATGAACATTCTCCCTGCACAGTACTGCTAAGGTATTGAGAAAAATGAACAGAAGAATCTTAGGATTTTCTCCTTTGAAATTGTGACTTGTGAGAAAAGAATAGACACAGAATACTTAATAATTACATTTTTAGGACCACAAGTTTAATATAATATGTGAATATAACATAAATTGAGCACTTAATCTATAATTCAAAAGTAAGTTTAACCACACAAGGCTTCATTGAGTGGGAAAGTGTTTAAAACTAGATTTTAAATAAAGTAAGCATTGGAGATTGAGAAAAGCAGGAAGATGAATTTTTTTGCAGTTGTTTCTCTGCCTGGAATGAATGCTCTGCCCACCAGAAATTCAGGGCTGGCTCCTTCTCACCAGTCAAGTCCCACCTCAGTTGTTACTGTCTTAAAAAGCTTTTCTGAGCAACTTAGATCTTTGTCACTTCTATTGATCCTTAGGGTGCTTACCAGTAACCAAAATTGTGTATCCCCAGCAAAATGTAAGGTACCTAGCACCTAGAGGATTCTCTATAAAGGTTAGTTAAATGAGTAAATGAAGTTATATTAGCATACCCAGAACATTTAATGACCATTGATTCTGTTATCTGTGATGAAACCAGTGGTTAAGATTAATTAGTGATTTGTCTAAGGCAGCATTTATACTAGAAATGAAATTTAATTCTTTTTGCAAATGTAGATTCCATAACACTCCATTATGCCTAGCAAATACTTTTTGTTTGTCAGGGGTCAGGTGCTGTGAATAAGCCAGGTATTGGTGTCTTTAATAAAATGCTAAATAGACCATATGTGGTGTAGTTCCTTTTTAAAAGGAAGACTCACAGTGTTGACCTCAATCATAGCATACTAGTGGCCCGTTGCACAGATTTGTGCACATTGAAAGGAAATTAATTATCGCTATTCGTCTTTTTTCTATAATAGAAGTGTCAACCAAATTCATGATCGACAATGACAGATCAAAACACACATGTGCGATTGCGCCAGTGAGCGCTTTATATGTATCATGCATATGCGAGTCAACTTAGCCTTTTATATAGAATAAACTTGCTTAATTAGCTAAACTTTTTCCATCCCAGTGAAGTACCCCAACTTCTCTTTCAGGTAGTTGTCAGCAACACAGCAGTAAATATCAACACAAAGCAGATTATTATTGTAGATCACTCATGGAGAACAAAGGGTAAAAATTTAACTGCAGCAATGTTTGACTATATTCTGCACAGTGAGAAAACCTGAAGTCATTTTCAAGGTCCACCATTACTTCTTTTCAGTTGGGTCAAGTTTCTAAACTTTCTAAAGCTCTGTTTTCTGGCTAATGAAAATAGGTTTCTATCAAGTCTCCTATCTACCTACTCTAGGACTTCTATGAGGATCAAATGAGATTAGGCATAGGAAAATGCTTCACAGACATTTGGTTAAAGTGTAAAATGTTTGCATCTGGCTATAAAACGAGTAGTGTTCCTGGGTTGAAGAAACTGCAAGGAGGCTAGTTGCTAGGAAGAGGAAGCCAGGCATTGCTATATGACATCATTACCCAGCACCCACAGCGACTGTTTCTGGGCTGAGCTGGGTTGTAGGTTGCATTTTTCTCCATGGGGTATTGGCGGTGTTGGCTGCAATTTGGTGGGTTGTCGCTCCAGGGTGGTGGCAGGGCCTCTGTCCAACTTGGGGGAAGCCAAGTGTTGTTTTGTTGGCACCAGGTCCGTGGTGCTTTTTCTTTGTAAATGGCCAGTGCATGTCATGGCAGCTCCTGAGTTGAGCATCTGCCCTCTGGTGGTCAATATGCATCAATGACCAAGTCGAATTGTCAGAGGGACACTTAACATATTAGCCTTTTATATAAATATATAGACTAGAGGCCTGGTGCACAAAATTTGTGCACTCGGGGGTCACGGGATCCCTCAGCCCAGCCTGCACCCTCTCACAGTCCAGGAGCCCGAGGGGGATGTTTGACTGATGGGGAGGCGGGAGAGGCTCTTGCCACTGCTGCTACACTCACCGGCCATGAGCCTGCCTTCTGGCTGAGCAACACTTCCCCTGTGGGAGCACACTGACCACCAGGAGGCAGCTCCTGTGTTGAGCATCTGCCCCCTGGTGGTCAGCATGCATCATAGTGACCAGTTGTCCCACCGTTTGGTCAATTTGCATATTCACCTTTTATTATAGGATGAGGAAGGCACATATAATCATTGCACCATATATATATGTTCTTAAGCTTCATTATAGAGACATGCAAAGGCTTTGTTTTAAAGAGAAATGTGAAAAACTTTAGAAGTGATGTATACTTTTTAGTTTTAGGTTATGACTATATGGGCAACTGATAATGGAGAAAAACCTAATTTAATAGTAGCCTGAAAAAAAAAGAGTCCGTAGGTTTGTTAGTCAGTATTTATTATGGATGTCCAAAATTATTAAAAAACTCTTCTGTGTGAAACTTAGTGATCCTTGGTTTCAGTAGATCTGGAATGTGATTACATTGAAGAGGTAGGCCAATGATAACTTTTATGTTGTGCATGTATAGTTTAAAAGATGATATGAGTAGCCAAAACTGGTTTGGCTCAGTGGATAGAGCATCGGCCTGTGGACTGAAAAGGTCCCAGGTTCAATTCCTGTCAAGGACATGTATCCTGGTTGCGGGCACATCCCCAGTGGGGGGTGTACAGGAGGCAGCTGATCGATGTCTCTCATCGATGTTTCTAACTCTCTATCTATTTCCCTTCCTTTCTGTTAAAAATCAGTAAAATATATATTTTAAAAAAAGATGATACAAGTATATTATTTGAAAGAAAGGCCTATCTATAATATGGGTCAGATGTCTTATAGCAAGCTTTAAAGACTGCATTAAAAATTTTAGAAAAAAGTTTGAATCATCTTCTGTGATATCAAGTCTGTCTTGTCAGCCTATGGCAGTTGTACTCTGCCACAGTTATTTAATAGATTTTGAAGTTCTGAAATAGTTGAAAGATCCAAGTTCTAATTAATAAATGGAAAATCTATGCTTGTTCTGTCATGTTCCAGATTCTAGCTAGTATAGTGGCAGCATAGCCAGAGGTCCATTCACATAGTCCATAGAACAGGCCAAACCAAACTGACAGCTATAGTCACTGAACTAAAAAATTAAGAAGAATTATTTCATAGTAAATTCAAAGCACAAGGGCATATATCCTTTTCGATTTAGTTTTGTTTAGATGTTTTTCTTTTTAATAAACTGACTTGAAGGAATGGAGTAGTCTTCCATCCTAAGGAAATTAGTTTTTAAGGAGTTGCTTCTTTATACACACGCATACACACCAAATTCTGATTTTTATTGTGCTTTTTAATGCTATTTGCCTGGAAATATCCTACGTACTATCTCTCTTATTTTTCTGTTACATTTTTTATTAAGAAATTAAATTTAAGTCTGCCTTACTGCATGAGACTAAAGTTGTAGACTCCTAATCAAGAAGAGACTAAACTGTGGGTGTTGGAGATGCATATCGTAAAAAACAATACATTGATCTAAGAACATTTTAATTCAGAAAAATTCATAAATTTAGAAGGGAATATTTC
>PVJN01042029.1:0-18469 GCA_004026805.1 Lasiurus borealis | reverse complement strand
GGGGCGGGAGGGAGATTGACCTCCAAGCCAATTGGTTGTGAGGATCAGCTGTGTCTGCGCATGCGGGCTTTGCCTCCAGATTTCCACCTTTTGTGCATGTGTGAGCTTCTGGAACTCTGCCTTTCAGTTCCCCTGAGTTTCTGTGCACTCTAGGGACCCGTATGAGTCTGGATCCCCAGGGTTTTGCCCGAAACTGGGGTTTAGTGCATTTGGACCTTTATTTTAGTGCTGTTGTGAGGTTCTGTTTTCCTCCCGCTAGAGCAGTGGTTCTCAACCTTCCTAAGGCCACGACCGCTGCATACAGTTCCTCATGTGGTGGTGACCCCCAACCATGAAATTTTGCTATTGTTATGCATCATGATGTAAATATCTGCATTTTCTGATGGTCTTAGACTACCCCTGTGAAAGGGTCGTTCGACCCCCAAAGGGGAAAATCCCAATTGCACTGAACCCCATCTCTAGGCGAGATTCATAGGGGGAGTCTGGACTGTTGTGAAAAGGAAGCAGTGCACCGAAACTTAGGGGAGCCGTGAAAGACAGAAGTCTGGGGGCTCTCAAAAGTGAATGTGAAAGTGCGTGCGAAAGTGCACACACAGAGCGCTGACTGCTGATTGTGCCTGGCTTCCTGTAGCGCAGCGGTTCTCAACCTGTGGGTCTCGACCCCTTTGGGGTTTGAACGACCCTTTCACAGGGGTCTTCTAAGACCATCGGAAAATGCAGATATTTACATCACGATGCATAACGGTAGCAAAATTTCATGGTGGGGGTCACCACCCCATGAGGAACTGTATTCAAGGGTCGTGGCCTTAGGAAGGTTGAAAACCACTGTGCTAGAGAAAGCCAGCCAGACACTCCTTCGCCCATCCTCTCCATGAGCCTGTCTCTGTACCTCAGCTTTTTACAGCTCCTCTGAGTTTCCATGTGCTCCTCTCTTTACTTCTAGTTGTAGAATTTTCACTCATTCAGCTTTCCTGTGGTTCTGGATGATGTCCGCTCTGTCTTTTAGTTGTAGTTTTGAAATTGTTGTGCGAGGCAGCAGCTTAGGTGTTCACCTATGTCGCCATCTTGGTTTCTCTATCTTGCAGTATTAATGTTATTAATTTGAATGCTATTTGATGTATAGTTTGGGTTGCATTTATCTATACACATGCTTTGGTTTGTGTAGATCAAGGGCAATACTTCTAAGGATGTTGTATTTAGTTTGAAGTGGTGTTTTCTAAGGAATGTTAAAAACAATACTGATAACACTGAGGGATATGAGGGAACATTTTTCTTAAAGAAAGGTTTGCATTTTTATAATTCAAGTGGACAATTACTGCGTGGAGTTAAGAACATCAGACTGGTAATCTCGGTCTCTGTGAACTGATTGAGGGAAGATGGAAGGAGGGAGGAAGGAAGGGAAGGAATTTTAAAAATATCTTCTCATTCTAAAAAGACTTTATGAATATTTACCCCAAGAATTCATGAGGTTTGGATGATTTAATAGCACATTTTTAAGAAATACTCTTGGTAGTAGTTGGCAGGATCCCCCTGGCCTGTTCCATGCTTTTCAGGACTCTATCCCATGGAATTCAAGGGTGGTTCTACCTTTTCTTCCAGAACCAAGTAGCATGGTGAAATCTCATAAATATTTGCTCACTGATTTTCTGAAGTGGTAATTTCATTGGTCAAAAATATTAAAGACTGTTTCTTCCTTTTAATTCCTCACTGTGCTACCTCTCCAATAATGTGGATTTTGAATGCAACATTTCTTAAGGGATACCGATTGATACTAGTATTTCTCTTTGGGACTGGGAAAAACTTTCTTTTAATGATCAATGACAATTTTCCCATTGGATATTGTCTTTTCTGTGCATATAGCAGATAATTAATGTCAACACTCAAGGTAGTTACAATGCCCCTGGGAAAACTATGGTGTGTTTGATATTATATGCATGGGTCTGTTCTTTAGGCAGAGGTTATAAAACACATTATGTAACTGAGGGATCATATGATACTGAGAACAGGTGTGCATGTTGGAGTGATCCATTATTCTCAACTAGGGAACACCTTTTGTCCTTAGCAACTCTTGAGAGTAGAACCATTTCTAATTGCTTCTAAAGTACTGAAAACAGGGCTGTTATCAACTCTTGCCACTGCTGATTAATTCTTCTAATGTAGTTCATCAGAGGGGGCTTTATCCAAATAATAGATTGTTTGCAAATACAGGTAATTTGTCACTGGAGCTGAAATGTGTCCCGCAGTTTCTCCTTTGCCAATAGACCTTTCTAGTGTTTGCTTTCAGATTATGTTTGAAGGAGCCTGCGTTCCATACGTTAGAATTCCATTTACAGTACTGCCCCTCCCCAGCTCCCTTCCCACCTCATTCTCTCATACCAACCTCATTGTTATGAAAGGTGACGAAGAAAAGTTCACTAGAAGCTTCTTTGGGTAATTTTCTAGGTGGCCTATGCCAACTATCAAGAAGACCTAGGCTCAGTAATGAGGTTGAAAGGAAGGCTTTGAAGAAGGAAGGGCTTGGCTGTGACTTTTATTTTCCTAAGAAAGTTGATTTGGGTTGATGAGGTCAGACTGCCTCTAACAGAAAAATTCCAGGAGGAAATTGGACTTCCTCAATCAAACATAAGCCTTTCACATCACTTCTCCTCCACCCCAGACCTCTCAATTGGCAAAGCCCAGGAACTCAACACACCCTCACCTGCTAGTCCATGCAGTGGCTTCACCAGTCACCATGCTCTAAGCCTATTTGCTAAAGTCAAACAAGGCCCAGCCCCAACAAAGCCTTCTGTAAACCAAGCCTTGCCTGGCCTGCGAGTTAGGAGAAGTAGATTACTTTCCAGACACAACTGAAAATTTGGCTGCGTTTTCTCTTCCTTCAGGCCGTGGCTTTGCTCAAAGCTTCTCCTCTTTCCGGGAGCCACTCTGCCTCCAGGGATCAGGAGCCCAGGTAGTAATCTCATTCTGTCAGGAAACATCAAATTTGCTAATCTCTTCCCATGCCCTGCTTCTTGCCTGGTTTACAGCTGGGGAGGGGCAGATATAGGGTGGGAGGGAAAATGGTGAGGTGTGGTATAGTCCAGGCAGATTAGGGCCAGGGTGATATTTTCTCTCACTGAGGGTGAAGTGAATCAGTATCATACCCCTTTTCTAAACCACACAGCACCAGTACTTGAACTCTAATCATCCTCTCTCTTTTTTTTCTTATTGAGATATGTAACACTATATTTGATTCAGGTATACAATGTAATGATTTTAATATTTGTCTAAATTGCAAAATGATCACCATAGTAAAGTCTTGTTACCATCCATCACCACATATAGTCACAAGATTTTTCTTTGTGATGAGAACTTTTAAGATTTAACTTCTTAGCAACTTTTAAATATATAATGCACTATTAATTCTAGTTATAAGGCTATACATTACATTTCCATGACTTACTTATTTTATAACTAGAAGTTTGTACCTTTTGATTCTCTCACCTCTTTTTGCCCAGCATCCACTCCCACCTCTGGCAACCACCAATCTGTTCTCTATGAGTTTGGTTTTTTGTTTGTTTGGTTTTTGTCTTTCTCTGACTTATTTCACTTAGAATAATACCCACAAAGTCCATCCATGGCAAGATTTTATTCTTTTTATGGCTGAATAATGTTCCATTGTTTGTATATGTGTGTATGTACATACATATGCACAGATAGATACATTTTCTTTATCCATTTGTGCATCGATGGACACTTATGTTGCTTTTGTTTTTTGGCTATTGTAAATATTGCTGCAATAACATGGGAGGGAAAATACCTTTTTGAGTTAGTGGTTTTGTTTCTTTTGGATAAATATCCAGAAGAATTGCTGGATCCTATCATAATTCTATTTTTGCCCTCTTTTCAATTACATGCTACTGTCGTCTAATATTTAGTTCTAACCTTTTGCCACCACAGGTTTTAGTGTTTATTAAATTTATTATTATTTTACAGAAATAGCAACATTTTTGCTCACTACTTGTATGTCAGATATTTCTTTGGGTTTCTTTTTCTTTTTTTCTAAATTACATCCTTTAGACATTTTTTTTTTTAGTAAAGTTCTATTGATGGTAAACTTTTCATTTTTATTTATAAGAATATTTATTTAATACTCATTCTTTTTTAAATATACTTTATTGTTACAGAGAGGAAGGGAGAGGAATAGAGAGTTAGAAACATCGATGAGAGAGAAACATTGATCAGCAACCTCCTGCATACCTCCTATTGGGGATGTGCCTGCAATCAAGATACATGCCTTGGACCGGAATCAAACCTGGGACCCTTCAGTCTGCAAGCCGACACTCTATCCACTGAGCCAAACCGGTTAAGGGTAAAATAGTTTCACTGGGTGTTCTAGTTAATAGTTTCTCCTTAGATGACTTCTGTCTTCCTCGAATTAGATTACTTCACTTGTCACTGTTGTCAGTCTAACTTTTGATCTTTTTTGTGGCTGCTCTTATACTATTGTCATAGTATCACATCAGTGTATCTAGATGTGGAATACTTTTTATTTGTTCTGCTCATTGTATAATCTGTTTTCTGCATCTTTGGATTGGTATTATTCATTAGCTCGAGAAAAACTTGGGCCACTATGTCTTGATACTGTTTCTCCTCTAGTCTCAAAAATCTCTAGGACTTATATTAGACTTATGTTCAACCTTCTTATTCTTTGCTTTGTGCTTCTTAATACATTTCAGTATTTTTACTTTATCTCTACTGTATTCTGATCACCTCTTTTTCAGACTACTTACCAGATGAATGATTCTATCTTCCACTGTATAAAGCTGTGACCTAATCTATCCATTGAGTTTTTTTAAAAATATATATTTTATTGATTTTTTTACAGAGAGGATGAGAGAGGGATGGAGAATTAGAAATGTCAATGTGAGAGAAACATCAGTCAGCTGCCTCCTGTACAGCCCTACTGGAGACGTGCCCACAACCAAAGTACATGCCCTTGACCGGAATCGAACCTGGGACCTTTCAGTCTGCAGGCCGATGCTCTATACACTGAGCCAAACCGGTTTTGGCTCCATTGAGTTTTTAAACTCAATAATTTTATGTTGTTTTTCCTAGAAATTCTCTTAGGCTAATTTGTAAATATTTTTAGTTATTTAAAAAGCCTCCATTTTCTTCATATTTTATTACATGAAATATTTCATATATAGTATTCTATATCTGAGAATGTTAAATATTTGATAATTGAGGGTGTAATTCTATTGTTTATTGTTTTTGGCAACTCTTATTTATGCTGCTTTGTTTCCTTGTGTTTTAAGGATTTTTTTTTTTGAGCTTCTACTTGACTAAATTTAATTTAAAGCAATATTAGAGCTTTCATTGATAGCTGTGTCCCGGAGCTTAGAACTACATTAGCAACCTGACCTAGGACTACATTAGCAGCTTTCAGGGTTCTCAGCTTACTGCACCAGCCTCAGGTTCACCTTCCTTACCAGGTAAAGGATCTGAGGCCAGTCTGAGCAGCATCTGCTTCCAAGGCAACTGACTTGTGTATATTCCAGCCACTTACACTTTTCATTTCATCTTACATTTCTTCCCTTCCCCTCCCTTTCCTCCTTTTCTTCTTGTCTCTTCTCCTCTTCTTCCTATCTTCCTTCTTTCCCTCCCTCTCTGTTTATATACTCCTTTGAAATATTTTTTTTGGTTCAAAATGCATTATAAAGTTTGTTTGTTCTATTTATCTAGGATGCTGTTATAGTGTAGCAAGAAGACCTCTCAGAATGTGGGCTGGAAGCAGCAAATTTGACGGACACCTTTAGAGGATGCCCCAGTTCCTTGTCTCCTCTCAGGCACAAGTTAGGTACACCTAATTTGTGCCTGTGTGTCGGCTGAGCTTGGAGGAACTATTTTTGGCTTATAAGTAGAATGGTGCCCTAATCACCCATCATTTCACATATTTCCTTACTGTCTTTTTACTGATTACCCTGGTCAGAGGTGTGTCTTCAAAATACAGTATAGCATAGGCTAATGGCTCTTTTTAAAGAAAAAAAAAACACAACTTGACCCTACATTTGGATATTTAATTTCTTTAAAAGATACGTTTTCAACTAACATATGTCATTTAACTGATTTCTTTTAAAAAATATATATATATATTTTTATTGTTTTTTTTTTTTACAGAGAGGAAGGGAGAGAGATAGAAAGTCAGAAACATTGATGAGAGAGAGACATCGATCAGCTGCCTCCTGCACGCCCCACAGTGGAGATGTGCCCGCAATCAGGATACATGCCTCTGACCGGAATCGAACCTGGGACCTTTCAATCCACAGGCTCTATCCACTGAGCCAAACTGGTCTCAGCTAACTGATTTCTTAAAAGAAATAATCATAACCTATTATTCAAATGATCTTTTATACTTTGATATGATATTGCCATTCCTTGCTTCTAGAAAGTCAGGTTTGTGTCTTATTTTCCTTTTTTAACTAGATACATCTACCATGTGATCCAGTTTTCTGGAACTGAATTAATGTGTTTCCAATTGATTTGACAGGGTTCTACGTATGATATTTAGGGATGTGCCTTCAGATAGCATTTGAAATTTCCTGATAGGCCAGTCTTAATTAGTAGAGCAGGTCATTTGATTCAAGTTATAGATCCAAACCATGAACTTCAGGGATGTTTTCTGAAAACGGATTGGTTGTCCTAGTTCTGGTCATTGGTACCACACCTTTCCCATTGCCAATGAGCAGCTGCTGCAATTATAGGAGAAAGACTCACAAGGATGGGAAGCGAAGATAAAGCTGGGTTTTATTTGCTGTTTATCAAGGCTGCCTCATCTGGATGGATATTGTTGAAAGCAATGTGTAAGGTTCTCAGAGCTCCCGATGAATAGTGGCAAGAGGGTCTTTGTACGTGAAACATTTCCTAAATTTTCTCTTTTCAAAAATAACCTTTCAAAACAAGCCAGAACTTCTTAGGCAATTACAGAGCCATTTGTATCAAGAAAATAGAAACAGGATGTATTGTGAATGGTTATGCATCTGTTCACAGCCCAGATACTTATGGACATGTTCACGAAGAACACATCACCTTGCCTTTTATGTTTCTTTGAGGGACCTCTCTATTTTAAATCTTGCCTACTGTTCCTATCTCCTTGATTGCACACCAGTAGAAAGTCTGATGAAAATGAAGTAGGCCACCTGCCTTAACCTTACAAATGAGAGAAAGGGAGAACTCACCTGGGGAATCTCAACTCTTTTCTGATAACAAATGATGAATAATTCCTGATTTGGTGAAATGTAATGCTGAGCAGGTGAATAGCAAAGGGTATAATGAATTTTGGGGTCCATTGAATGCTTCTTAATACTCAGCATATAGGAGATACCTTTCAAACACAAGAAAGACCAGTACTGGTTAACTGATGGGGACATGCAAGGCAAGAGTCAAAATCTGTATGTTTAGGAAGGGTCCTGAAAAAGCCAGCTCTAAGATACTAATAAGAGAAGAAGAAAAAATCTAAGAGTTATAGCATGTGAGATTGCTTAGAGCATGAATGATTTTCCAAACTTGAGAATATACAAAATATATCATGCAGAATGTTTTTTGGAAGTGGGGCTTGATAAATGTGGACAAGTGCCAGGCCTGGCTGCCCTTTGCATATATTTCCTACTCTGTACTACTTTCTTGACCCTGGTCTGCAAACAATATGAAAACCTTCTCTTTGAGAAGGATATAATTAACTCTTCATACAGAGGTATAGATTACTAATAAGCTTCATGGATTTCCTCCTCCTGGTTTTTAACTGGAGATAATCTTTCAGTCAAGGCAATACAGCTCCAGTTTATGGGAGTTGGTATATACCCTTTTAAGGGGTGGGGGATGCTAAATACTTTTAAGAATCACAAGCCTTCTCTTGTCACGCGGGGGGGGGGGGACAGCCCCCATAGCTGCTGGTGCTCATAATGAAATAGACATGATTCATGGTGGACTTGATCCAGATTTCTTGATGGGGCTTTGTATCACCAGAGCAGGGGAACCTATCAGAGTTCATCTTTGCCTCCTTCATTTCTAACTCAATGTCTGGTGCAAGGTAGGATCTCTATAAATATTGACTATTGAATGGATGTGTGTGCAGGACCTGTCAATGGGCTGAGGGTATATCTGGGGAGGAGTAAGAGAAGCACATAGATAGGTAGCCAACACAAAAGGCTGAGCAATAGTGTCTCACTCTTTCCCAGTCCTTCTTAATACTAGTGTGTGTGTGTGTGTGTGTGTGTGTGTGTGTGTGTGTGTGAAGAGAGAAAGAGAGAGAGAGAGAGAGAGAGAGAGAGAGAGAGACAGAGACAGAGACACAGAGAGAGAAGCCTTTTTCTTTCTTTCTACTTTCCCAGACTTCTGTTCTATTCCAGGCTCCTGGGTACAGATGACCTTGTATAGCGATGACATCCCCCTCTTCCCTGCATGCCCTTGAGAGGCCTACAGGGCCAGGTCTCCGAACAGCAGCTCTTCTCCCTCCACATCTTAGGACAAGCCTTGCCTTCCCCTGCTTTAGATTCATCTAAAGACATAGCCAGGAGTTTTGTGTTATCCATGAAACTCTTGCTAAAGACATAGTTTGTGCCATTCTGTTTATCAGTCCTCCAGTTCCTGCTACAGAAGTGGGAAATTTTCAAGCTCTGGCCACTGTGGCTCAGTTGGTTGGGCATCATCCCGGTCACGGATTCAATTGCTGGTCAGGGCACATGCCCAGGTTATAGGTTCAATCCTCGGTCAGGGTGCATACAGAAGACAGCCAATCTAAGTTTTTCTCTCACATGGATATTTCTCACCCCCTCTCTCTAAAATCAATAAAAAAAACTAAACATGTTCTAAGGTGAGAATGGCAAATTTCCAGATGTATTGCATTCATATTGTTTTAGGGGAAAAGAAAACAATCTTTAAATGGCTTTTGAAGGGGAAGAGCAAGGGGGAAAGTCACCCATGTTAATTTGAACATAAGAGTGGTTTGGCTTGTGTTCTGTAGCTCCTTTACAATGAGTCTTTATTTAGGCACACATCCATGGAGTGATTAATCCAGTGGGGACAAAGGGTAGCCATCCATCTTAGGTACCTGGAAAATACTGTTTTATACCTGGAGGGAAATTTCATGGTGCTTGTTAAAAAAAAACAAAAACGTTTTTGCTTCTGAAAAAGGAAGGTAGGCATAGTCCCACTGAATTGCAGCCAGGCCGGATTAGTGATTCTCTATGATAGGAGGGGAGCAGTGACATTATTCCTGCTGCTTCTGAAAATTTGAATCTGCTCTACCTACATCCCACCAGATCTTTCTAGCTGGGGACAGGGGGACATTGTCTGAAGTCAGCGTCTTCCCTGTATGTGGTTTGTGCCTGGGAAAGGCTGTTGTGCCTAAGGACCTCTTTAAGACTTGTCCCCTGTCTAAAACCTCCTACTTACTGTAAAAGCTTTTTATTCCAAATGTCTACAACATCAGTCGTAATGATACCTTCCCATGTTCATTTGTTTAGATATGCCGTACCTCTGCCTACTGTTGGCAGCTTTCCTGGACAAGGCTGTTAATCACATGGATGTTGAGTGTATTATGTTCACAAGTGGATGGAGAGAAGATATTTTTATTGAACTACAAATCCTCACCGCATGAGCTACTCATGCTCAGCAAAAATGTATTAAATGGTTGTGATCTGGAGTTTCATTAATCTTGGGGATTATGCTGTCCGCACATTGGTTAAATACTGTGGTTTCTGGATCCTCCCCTAATCATATTGACATTTTATGAAAGACCTTTGGACACAAAGCTGTGTCTTAGAATGTTTCGGAAATAAGATAGTTATTGATTTTCATTTGCGATTGTGCATTCATTTAGACTCACATGGTTTTTACTTTGCAGCTTTCTTAACGCTGTCAGGAGGAGTGCGCTTCACATAGCTCTCCCTCCTAATCTTCTGTTCTGTTCTGTTCACTGCAGATAAGCAGCAGTTTCTTATTTGGTTTTATTTTCCTGTGGATTACCAGTGGATCTAAATAATCCCCGTAGTGTGCTGACTGGACCATCTGAGAAGAGATGAGAAAGGAGAGAAAATAAAAAGAAGAGTGAGAAAGTATAAGAAGTATAAAGAAAAGGGAAAGGAGAGAGAAGCATGTTGGGAAGGTGATATAGTCTACTCACACCTTCAGGGCTACAAGTGTCCTGCATAACAGTGTATAAGCCAAGAGTTAGAAAGGATGTGTGTAGACCTGGGTGGCCAGTCAGTCACTTTTCTCTTCCCCATCAGATGCTGAATGGATGGGAGAGTTGTCAGGGCTTTGGGCAACCCTGAAGCTGACTGAGCTGTCTCCTAGGGGCTTTGAAGAGGCTCGCAGAAAATTCTCCAGCAGAGTGCAAAGCACCTGACCAGCAAAGTTTTAAAAGGTAAATAAGAGGACAAATAAGAGCTAAAAACAGAGTGATAGGTCAGAAAGAATTGATAGTCCTTTCAAAGAGAGATACATCTCAGAAAAATCTACAGAACCAGAGACTTTAAGAGTAGACATATTTTGTTTTAGCCTCATCTTTGAGCTTTATTGATGGGGAAATCTAGACCAAGTGAGGGTAAGTGATGTAAACAACACTATCTAGTTAGTGGCTGATCACAGCTGCGCATCATGGGTCCTTCCCATACACTAATGTTGCCTTTTCTAGGAATGGAATCAAAAGCAAGTCAGAGTTGTGTTGCATAGAATAAAATAAAACAGGGCAGACAAGGGTTTGAGTCATTACACCAAAAGAAGAGGCATACCTATAATGGAGTTCATCTTTCTGCAGTCTTAAAAACTCATCTTTTCCCGAGGCTGAGTCAGATTTCTGTATGCAGCAAACAGAAACATTCTAGATAGAGCGCAGACTGCCTGCCACAGACTCACACTCAAAAGGCTGCTGTGGAAATGGGCCTATCTTCCATGTATCATGATTTGATCTCTACTGGGCAAGAGGAAAGGACCTTAGAAAAGGAATATTGGTTAATAACCAATAGAACATGATTCCAAGAATTTTTTTTTCTCCAGAGAAAGGGGTCAGGTGTAGCTCAAATTTCTTCATCTATGGCAGCTCCAGTAGGTACTGAGCAAAGCCCCACATTTTGGCAGCATCATTTTTCCCTCCCTGCCTCCCTGCTTCCCCCTACCCCCCCATAGACATGAACTCATTGGCAGCTACAAAACAAGAAGAAGAAAGGCTCTTTTAGAGCTATTTAAGAAGAAGAAAGGCTCTATTAGAGGAGAGTAACTGATGATGAGGGCACCTTATTTCCATCTTACAGATGTACCGTACTCCAGTCCGTTAATTACCCTGGGTCCTGCCCCATTTAATCAGCCTTCAGCTCTCAGCAGCTTGTTGAGAGACTTGTTAGGCTCTGCTTCTTTGCTCCTTGGCAGGCAGTTTCATAGAACACTTTGGTTGCAAATGTCAAGACAGAATTCTGAGACTTGGAATTAAGGTTCTCTCAAAGTCCCTTAGCTTCTGTGGCCTGATGCTCTTATTTAATTTGCCCATTCTTAAAGTTTTTTTTCTAGAGTATGTTCCCTTGTAGTGACAAAACCAAGAGCAGTGGTGAATCAGACATGTTGTTGCTTCGTTGGTTGTATTTTATGGTTCTTGTTTTACTGGGTTCTAGATCTCCTGTGATTTAAGTGACTCACGGCCTCTCATATCTTTGCCTACCTGGATTGTTTTCTCTTTAGCTAAACTTAAGACTTACGGGGTCTACAGACTCATATTCATGAAGGTTAATGTTTTTGGCTACAGAGATTCTGAAGTGCAAAGTAGCCTTGGTGACCTGGGCAGCATGGTCAACTTAATGAGGCTCATGAGTGTGCAGTATTTGTGGTCACTGCTCTGAATACCTCCTTCCTACCCCCCACTCTTAACTTTAGCTGCTGGAAAGTCATTAAGTAGAGCCAGTGTAAATCTGTTTTATTTCAAGAGTGTAACCAGATATTCTGCTTGATCAGGGAACATTTTTGGGAACCATGCAGAGTAGGCAGGTCCCAAGAATGTCAGAGCCCCTGAGTCAGATACATTCAGTTGTTGGGCCCTATGGTGTAGTTCTAGATGTATCGCTGCACTATAAACAGAACTGGGGGCATTTGCTCCAATCAACTTTGACTTTTTTGGAGGTAGGGATGTACGGATGGAATGTGAGTGAGCTAAAAGAGTAAAATAGAAAAAAACAACACACATTAATCCATCAAATATTTATTAAATACCCATTTGGTGCAGATGTTGGAAATACAGTAATGAGCAAAACACAGCCCTTGATCTCTAGGGCATATATTAATTATATTGAGGGAAGAGGGAAAACAAGTGAACAAATATGTTTCTGTAGTGATAGAAGGAAGGAAGGAAGGAAGGAAGGAAGGAAGGAAGGAAGGAAGGAAGGAAGGAAGGAGAGAGGGAGAGAGAGAGGGAGGGAGGAAAGAAGGGAGGAAGGAAGAAGGGAGAAAGGGAGGAAGGAAAGGAAGGAGATAGGGAGGGAGGTAGAGAGAAAAGAAGGAAGGGAAAGAAGAAAGGACGGACCAAAGAACAAAATTATAAAAGAACCAAAGAGAAGCAAGCAATCAGAAGAGGGGGTTAAGGAAAGCTGGGGGCCTATTTTAGAGAAGTGTCATGAGGAAAGACCTTTCTGACAGGAGGAACTTTGAGTAGAGAGAGCTGAAGAAAGGGCAGGAGGAGGAGGCCATGTGGATGTCAGCTGGAGAAAGATCTCAGCAGAGGTACCGTGAAGATGGAGCCCACTCCTCCCTGCATGCTTCCCTAAAAGGCACATCTTACTGATTCTGATTTATAAGCAGAATATTATTGTTTTTACCATAGGGGTTTTGAAGTAATTATTGTTAAATGAGAATTATGCATACAATGTCCTTTATTATAATAGTTGTTGTTATTAAGCATCAAGTTCATATTTCTACTACAAGGAATTCTGATGTTTTTTTTCAGAAAGCCACAGAAAAGACTCTAACCCACCAAACTCATTCTTGCTCCTAAGGTATTTGTAGGCATATAACACTATTCCTTAGGGGATGGGAATGCTACATAAATGTAGAATTATTTTACTGCCCCTGCAATTCAGATTGCAGGGGATAGATTCAAATCAATGATATAACTTGAAATGTTGCCAGCAACCCCATTCTCTCACAGTGTATGATGTGATGGAGGGAAATGTAGATATAGGAAGAGGCAGAGGAATGCACTGGCTTTGAATTAGCCAAATCTGGAAGTAAGCCAAGATCCATCAAGAAATCATGTGGTTAATCTGTGTTGTCAGTCACTGTCTACCAGTCCAGAGCTCTGGGTCAAGGTCTTTGAGTTTGGCATGCTGGAATAAGCTGGGGTGAAGCAGACAAGGTTAAGACTATGCTAATTAATAAGAGGATGCCTTAATATTTTAAGACCAAAGTTACTTTGGAATCCTGGAAAATATTCATGACAAAGATCAACTCCTCAAATCAGATTACTTCTAGTTATCTCTGATTTTCATAGGGTCCCTTGTAATACCCCCTTGTAAGCTGTATTTTATAAAATTTGAGGATTTGTTTAGGTTAAAAGGATATTGCTTAGAAAGTTTTGTGTGTATATTTAAATATGCATGTGTATGAATAAATATATAAGTATTTTCCCAGCTACTTCTAGAATGTTTGAAATAATTTTACAGAAAGAACCAGAAACATCAGAAATCAAATGAGAGATAATTTACCAAAAACCACAACTGATATAGAGGGTGTCCCCCCCAACAATTTAGACACACTTTGAATGATTACAAAGTCAGTGTTTACTAACATACAATTCATTTTCAAAATTTAAAAAGAATCTACAAAAATGAATAATTTTTTTTTCAATGCCTATTTTCAAACTGATGACTGTTCTGGTCCAGGCACTGCTGATAACACAGAGCAATGGAATTACAAACATCAAGAGTCATTTGGTTTGGTATTTGTGTGTCCTCAATTCATCAACTGTTGCAAGTTATATACTGTAAACATTATCTTTTATAGGCCCCCATCAAAAAGTCTATGGATAAATTTTTCTTTGTTCAAAGCTCAGTCTGGCTTCACCCATTATTTTAAATCAGTGAAACCTGAAAAGGAGAGAAAATTGAGTTATCACTCTGTGTCCCCCCAAAATGTATACACACTTTGAATAATTATAAAAGCAGTGTATCTACTTCAACTGCATTTTCAAATTTCCAATAGCATTTTAGGATGAATTTCCTTTGTTCAAAGCTTAGTCTGGCTGAAAAGAAACATCACTTGAGCTATGAGCTGTTAAAGAGGGTATAGTACATTTACACAATGGAATACTATGCTGCCATCAAAGAGAAGGAATTCTTACCATTTGCAGCAACCTGGAAGGATTGGAGAGTATTGTGCTAAGTGAAATAAGCCAGTCAGTGAAAGAAAAACACCACATGATCTCACTCATTTATGGATAATAAAGAACATTATAAACTGATAAACAAAAAGATAGATACAGAGGCAATAAAGCATCAAACAAACTGTCAAATTACAGCTGGAAGTTTAGGGAGAGGTGAGGTAGATAAGAGATCAACCAAAGGACTTGTGTGCATGCATATAAGCATAACCAATGAACACATGACGCTGGGGGGTTACGGCATGCCTGGGAGTGGGGTGGGGGGCGGGCAATGGGAAGATATGTATACATGTAATACAATAATACAAAAAAAGTGTATACACGTCTTTGTCATACCCTGTATTATTTTTAGGGGAGTCCTTGATTCTCCCTGCCATCGCCCACCACCTCCTTCCCCTCCCCTTGCACAGGCTGGGTGAGATACTCCTCTTAGTGTTCAGGATACCCTGTGTATCTCAGTCATAGTAACGGCCACTTGTAAATTCAAAGTCTGCCCAGGGCTTTTTGGAAAGCTGACTTTGTGTCCCTGAGCTCAGAATCACCAGCACTTTGCATGGTGCCTGACATATAATAGGGGCTCCATCTGTGTTTATTATATACATGAATGAATGACTGAATGAATGAATGAGGTTAAGATTTACATCTGGTTCTGAACTTCCTGTTAACCAAGCAAGAAGAAAAATACATTAATTACATTGTTTTCATATGCCTATAAGATTAAATGGTATTATTTCAGATCAATGTTTCTCTTGGTGTTAAGTTCTTGAAAGCATCTTATGAAACACAATATCAAGACAGTGAGTTTTAAGAAATGCTATTTGCAATACTTCATGAGCTAATCTTACCTGGACTAAAGGAAAAAATGTGCTTTTCATGGTGTCAAAGCTGGAGGCAACCCCAGCTCCTGGAGGGTCTGGGTCTTCGTCAGCATCTTAGTGGGTTCTCTGCTATAACTTCACCTTCCTACGTGGCAATGGGCCCACGAGACAGCACATTTATGCCAGTGGATTTTATTTTCATGATTGCAGCTAATAGATACTGTACTGAAAGATTTTCTTGTGCTTGTAGGCTGAGGCATTAAGTGAAGAGTGAATTCATGGAAAACATCTAATAGAAAACAAATTATGATGATGCTGCAGTCAGTTTACTAGTAGGAATCCAGCATGCCCTACTAGGTGTGGGTCCTCCACATTCTGTAGAAATATTTATCCTTGCTGACATATGAAGACTTTATGAAAAAGGAACTATTCATGGAAACAAGTTTAGATTTAAGAATACATGCAATAATAAGCTATTGAATATCTGCTTAATTAAAAAGTCTTTTTGAACTAGCTTCTTTTGTGAAGAGGAAACAGTGCTATGAAGTACAAAGATGTAGTTGTTGAAGGAAAGAAGATTCACTGTTTTTTTTTTTTCTGTGTGTGTAGGAGCTGAGAGACAGAGGACAATGAAAAATCCCTCGATACACAGCCAAAATGATTGTTTTTTAAATGTGTTTAAATGACATATTTTCTTTTAAGTTGGGTAATCAAATAGTAGAGAAAGGCTTAACCGTTAGTTGAGTGGTTACTCAAGCACCTAGAACAAGCTCAGCATAGCAGATGCTCCATAAATATTTGTGTGTGTAAGACTGAAACAATCATAATTCTTTAACATGCCATGTTTACTTTAGTCAACTTTCTGTTCATCAATATTTAGATTGTTTTCATTTTTCTTTCACAAACAATACTTATATATACTACAAGTAAGTTCTTATACATTCATCTTTGCACCTTATAAAAATATTTATATTATTTAATTATAGAGGGTTGGTGCATGAAATTTGTGCACAGGGGTGTGTGTTCCTAAGCCCAGCCTGCTCCCTTTCCAATCTGGGACCCCTTGAGGGATGTCCAACTGCCCTGGTAGGATTGGGACTAAATGGGCAGTTGGACATCCCTCTCACAATGCAGGACTGCTGGCTCCCAACTGCTTGCCTGCCTACCTTCCTGATTGCCCCTAACTGCTTCTGCCTGCCAGCCTGATTACCCCCTAACCATTCCCCTGCCAGCTTGTTTTCACCTAACTGCCCTCTCCTGCGGGCCTGGTCCCCTGCAACTGTCACCCCTGCAGGTCCGGGTCCCGCCCTACTGCCCTTCCCTGCAGGCCTGGTCCCTCCAAACTGCCCTCCCCTGCTGGCTATCTTGTGGCAGCCATCTTGTGTCCACATGGGGCCAGTCATCTTTGACCACATGGGGTCAGCCATCTTGTGTGTTGGAGTGATGGTCAATTTGTATATTATTCTTTTATTAGATATGATTAGATAGGATAGAGGCCTGGTGCACAGGTGGGGGCTGGCTGCTTTGCCCTGAAGGATGTCCCAGATCAAGGTGGGATTTCTTGGGGTGTGGGACAGTCTGGGCAAGGGGCCTGTGGTGGTTTGCAGGCTGGCCACGTCCCCTGGCAACCCAAGTGGAGGCCCTGGTATCTGGGATTTATTTATCTATAATTGAAACTTTGTAGCCTTAAACAGAGCCTCCTGCTGCCGCCATTTTTTAAAAATATATTTTATTGATTTTTCACAGAGAGGAACGGAGACGGATAGAATGTCAGAAACATAGATGAGAGAGAGACATCGATCAGCCGCCTCCTGCACGCCCCCTACTGGAGATGTGCCCGCAAGCAAGGTACATGCCCTTGACTGGAATTGAACCAGGGACCTTTCAGTCTGCAGGCCGACACTCTATCCACTGAGCCAAACTGGTCTTGGCCATTTTTGTTTGGATTTATTTTTTTTCCATAATTGAAACTTAGTAGCCTTGAGCAAAGGCCAGGACTGGCAGGAAGCTTGACTTCCTCCATCACTGGGGGAAACTCAGGCATCCTGCTCTCTCCAGCTCTGTGGCTGCTGCCATTTTTGTTGGGATTTATTTATCTTCTATAATTGAAACTTTGTAGCCTTGAGTGCAGGCCTGGGCCAGCCTGGGTGTGTGGGAAGCTTGGCTTCCTCCATTGCCAGAGAAGCCCAAGCCTCCTGCTCTCTCTGTGGCTGCAGCCATCTTGGTTGGGTTAATTTGTATACTTGCTCCTGATTGGCTGGTGGGCGTGGCGTGTGTGTGTGTGTGTGTGTGTGTGTGTGTGTGTGTGTGTGTGTGTAGTGGAGATACAGTCAATTTGCCTTTTTATTAGATAGGATTATAGATTCCCGGAAGTGGAATTGCTGGGACAAAGGACTACATGTTTTAGATTTTGATGCAACTTTTCTGCCGGTGCTTTGGCACTTCTATCAATGACAGTACCTCAAAGAGCAGGTAAGATGATTTGTTTCATTGCAACCTGGCTAACTTTGGAGTTATCAGGCTTTCTATTCTCTAGAGTATCATTGAATTCCAAAATTTAGAAGGCTCACTGCTTTCTCTGGTTTCTATTATACTGCTTAGAAACAAAAACGACATAGTATATTCTTTTTTCCTGGGTTGAGAGAGTATGAGATATTATTAAATGAAATTAGTTCTTTCTTAAACCCCAAGTTATATTCTCTTTGTTGCACCCCTCTTTGAATATATGGAGTCTCTCTTATCATTGCTAACTATGTACGGAGGGAAGAAAAAGCTAAGTCTAGAATTAGTTGTACTTCATTGGCAAGTGGTATCTGACCACTTGTTGGGAAACTGTGGCTGCCTTTCTAAACCACATTTAACCACTGTGGGAATGACCTGTGTGGAAACTTACGCATGGTCTCTTGTTCCAGGTTCAAGCATAACAGCCTCCATAGTGAGTTCATGTTGGCTGTTAAGGATGCAGAGAAGCTATTGACCTTGATCTTTGCCCCATAAGCAGGTGTGGATGGGGAAATCCATGTATGACCAACAGATCTTTTTATCCCATAAATCCCATAAAGGTCATTGACTTATTTCTGGCCTTTTGTGTGGGTTTTCAGCAGAGGATTTTAAAAACTCATGGAAGCATGTGCTCAACATTCTCCAAAACAGCGTTTGCAGCAGTACTGTATCTTCTGAATAATATTCTCTTCTTTCTTTGTCACACATGGAAATTGTGCAAACCAGTGTATTTCTCTTTTTGCTTTGGCTACCA
>PVJN01042028.1:0-18469 GCA_004026805.1 Lasiurus borealis | reverse complement strand
GCCGGGGAGCCGAGCGGCCGGAGGGAGGACACACACACATGCACACACACACACACACACACACACACACACACACGCGCGACTCTTCCCCAGGTACCTTCACGTTGAACGTGATCTCCTCCATGACGTACACGCGCTCGGGGAAGGCCTTGGCCACCTCCTCCACGCTGCTGAAGTACTGCACCGGCTCCTTGATGTCTCGGTCCTGTTCCAGCAGCTTGAACTGGCCTGAAACACACGGTACACGGAAGAGGGTTGAGATGCTGGCGGGGGGGATGGGGGGAGAGAGAGGAGGAAGGGGCCGCTGTCCCTGGCGTGGGGGCACCCCCTTTCCCTCCTCCCCCTCTTCTCGTCAAAGGCTTCTGATCACTATCATCAACAAACAAACCAACAGAGACCACAGCAGGTTTTCCTAGACACCGGCTTACAAACAAGCACAGACGTGCACCCTGCTTCCCCGAAAGTAAGACATCCCCCGGAAATAAGACCTACTTCCCATTTTGCCTCTTGCTGTAATATAAGGCATCACCCACCCCGAAAATAAGACCCTCCCCGAACATCAGGCCTCCCGGTAATAGAAGGCCCCCGAAGCTACCGCCAGGCATCTGACTCCTTATTTAAAGAGACCTCGCCCGGCCTGAACAGCTCCGGCTGCGCTGCGGCCCATTGGTGAGCTGGTTGTGATGACAACGACTATTGTACCGTAGACAGGTCATACCTTTCCTTTTTTTTTTTTAAAATATTTTATTGATTTTTTACAGAGAGGAAGGGAGAGGGATAGAGAGTTAGAAACATCGATGAGAGAGAGAGAGACATCATTCAGCCGCCTCCTGCACGCCCCCCACTGGGGATGTGCCCGCAACCAAGATACATGCCCTTGACCAAAATCAAACCTGGGACCCTTCAGTCTGCAGGCCGACGCTCTAGCCACTGAGCCACACTGGTTTCAGCCCTCCTCCCACCCCCGCTTTTTTTTGAAATATTTTTTATTGATTTCAGAGAAGAAGGGAGAGAAGACAGACGGAAACATCAACGATGAGAGAGACTCATCCATCGCCTGCCTCCTACATGCTCCTCCACCCTGGGGATCGAGACCATAAAACTGGAGCAGGTGCCCAGACCGGGAATCACCCCGTGCCCTCCTGGTTCACAGGCCGACGCTCAACCACTGAACCACCCGGGCTGGCCAACTCGCGCTGTACACATTCCGTGGGCCAAGGAGCCTCTGTCCTCACTCCACTCGGCCCGTCTGGAAAGCTGCCGCCGCCGGCGATATGTAAACAAGCCAGAGCAGCTGCGCTCCGCGCCGACGTGATTTACACACACGGGCCGGAGGCCAGCCGCGCCCCTGGCTGCCCTGTCCCCGGGCAGCGTCCCGGCATCGATGACGGGGGACGAGCGGACGGACGTCAGAAGGGAAGACGGCCGGGCCTACGCGCCAGCTCCCCCGAACAGTTATGCCGGGGTCTCTGGTAAAGGCCCGGAGACCCCAGACTAAGCCGACCCCATTCACCTGGGAACAGGGGTTCTCCCTGCAGGGGGCGTCGGGCAGCAGCTGTGAGCGGTCACAGCGGGTTTCACCGGGAGAAGCAGGCAAGCCGCCAGCTGGCACCAACACCCACCTCCCCTCCCCGTCGATCACAAGCCCAGCGGTCTAGACCAGCGGTTCCCACCTTCCTAACGCCACGTCCCTTTCGCTGCCAGCAGCGAGAATAACTTCATGGCTGGGGGTCACCACCACACGAGGAGCTGCATTAACGGGACGTGGCGTTAGGAAGGGTGAGAACCACTGTCCTAGGACCTTGCTCCGGGCCCCTCTTCTTCTGCAGAAGCCACCACTCCCGCCAGGGCGAGTCCACGCGGGCGCTCTGGGCAAGAGGCTGAGCTCCCTCTCGGGTCACCCTCCTCTCCGTGGCCGCTGCGGCCTGGACGTCCCACAACGTCCCCTCCACCTCGGGGACGGTCCGGGCGTGAAGAGCCCGCCCTGGGCCAGATGCGGAATCAACGGACACAACACGTTCCCACCTCCCAGCCCCCACTCGGGGGAATAAATTTCTTTTTTAAAAAAAATATATTTTATTGATTTTTTTTACAGAGAGGAAGGGAGAGGGATAGAGAGTTAGAAACATCGATGAGAGGGAGACATCGATCAGCTGCCTCCTGCATGCCCACCCCCTGGGGATGCGTCTTCAACCAAGGTATGTGCCCTGGACCGGAATGGAACCTGGGACCCCTCAGCCTGCAGGCCGGCGCTCTATCCACGGAGCCACACCAGTCTCGGCGGAACAAATTTCCTAACAGACTGTTTCACGCAGCGCAGAGGCTGTGCCCCGGAGAAAAGCACTGGAGGTCACGGGAACAGCTGCTCTGAGGTGTCACTGTCACCGGCCGCTCGGCGGGAGGAGCACGTGTCTTTCTGCAGCTTTGAGGGTTTCAGGAAACGTCCCCCCCCCCCCCCTTGCCGAGAGCGGTCCCAGCGGCAGGGCCCGGGCCCCCAGGAGCGAAGGCAACACCAGCCACAGGCCCATTGGTCCGGTTTACACACACCCAAGGGGATGCTTACAAAGACCGGCACCCTTCTGCCCTGCTGTCATGGTGTCCCCGAAACTGTGCTGCATAATTCATCCGGGACCGGGAATGTCTGCCATCCAGAGAGCATCCACGTGTGTGTGTGTGTGTGTGTGTGTGTGCGCGCGCGCGCGCGTGTGTGTGTGTGTGTGTGTGTCGTTCACAGAATAACCTCCGGGGTTTCCCTCCACGTGGATGCGTGCCGCGTGTGGCGAAGAGGCCCCGTCCTGCCGTTCGGGATCCCCAGGTTCCCCGCTCCCGTCCACGGAGCTGGCAGGCTCTCCTGAGGCACACGCCTTGTTTGCTGAGACACAAAAGGTCACCTGTCAGGCGGGAGCCGTGGAAACTGGGTCTGCTCACTCGGAAGACAGAGCCAGTGACGCCCAGGCGGCAGGGAGAACAGGGGGGTGAGAGGAGGTCAAGGTCAGGCCCGCAGGCTCCGGTCCCGGGCTGGGAGGCTCCAGCACCTGGTTCACGGGAGGCACCTTCCGGGCTGAGGCACGGAGCGGGGGCTGTGACCGGCGCCTCCCTGGTCCCCATCCTCGTGGGGGGTGAGCGCCGTCTGCGGCCCATCCTCTCCTCCATCTATGGTGGCTCTGCTCGCTGGCCCGTCCGCACCGGGTCCGCTTGTGAATCCACAAAAAGCAGCCGGGGAGAGCGCAGGCCGTTAGGATCCCTCTGTGGCCCACGACCCAAGTGGACGGCACAATCCCACGGGCGTGTCCCTCCTTGTCAGGAGAGGGAAAAGGCCGCAGACACCAGCACGAAACGACGACACAGCAGAGAGAGCATCGCCAGACACGGCACCAGGACACCATGGCAACCGGAGCGTGGCTGCCACGGCGACGGAAAAGCAACGCCAGGGCCCGGTTGGTGTTCTTCAGTGGGGCGCTCCAGCCTGGGTGGGAAGGGTAGGCCCGGAGCATGCGTGCAGGTTCCTGTGCAGGTTGGTTTGCTTTCCGGAAATTCCCCTGGCTCCGCGTTCACCTCTTCCCATCAGGAACCGGCCTGGCGGTCTGTGGTTCCGTTCGGCGAACCTGCTTGCATCTCCTCTACCCGACGGGCTCAAAACCGTCCCAGTTGGTGGCGGGGTCCCGGCTCTGAGAGTCCCAGGGCAGAGCGGTGAGGAGAAGCCATTGTTGGTTCCCCGTTTAAAAAGCACCCGCCCATATTTTCCGGCGCAGAGGATGACTTTTTAACCCGGGAAAAGCTTCTCAAAAGCCGGGGGTCGTCTTATAGGGCAGGTATATCCCAAACTCTGTATTTTAATTGAAAAAGTTGGGGGTCGTCTTATAAGCCCAGTCGTCTTCTACACCGGAAAATACGGTAGCTGCGCTGACGTTTGTGTACCCAGTGCACGCGCATTGGTGGGAAAGGCTCGACGGGAATGTCTGGGCCAAAGAGTAAGTTTTTATTTGTGACGGTTATTGCTTTTTTATCTGTGACGGTTATTGCCAAACTGACTTTTCTCTGTGTTCTGCCCACTCATCTTCCCACTGCTAACGCGTTTCCTCATACCTTTCCTAGTGCTTTGAAAAAATTATCACTGCCAATCGGACAGGTGAAAAATAGTATCTCATTGGGGTTTTAATGGCAGTTTTTACTAAAAAGGGAGATCTGGTTTTTTTGTTGTTGTTGTTTCTTTTTAAACATATTTTATTGATTTTTTACAGAGAGGAAGGGAGAGAGAATTAGGAACATCAATGAGAGAGAAACATCGATCAGCTGCCTCCTGCACACCCTCTACTGGGGATGTGCCCGCAACCAAGGTACATGCCCTTGACCGGAATTGAACCTGGGATTCTTCAGTCCGCAGGCCGATGCTCTATCCACTGAGCCAAACTGGTTTCGGCAGTTTCTGCTAATCTGAAGCATAATTTAAAAACTAAAACCACAAACTTGAAATATTACCACGCAGCTTTTCCCACTCTACAATCTGGCTCCCTACATCACTTACCATTAGTTCCTAAAATTAGGGTTTGGTGGGGAGGAGGGCGAGTGGAAGTGGAATGGGGAGAAAAAACAGAGAGAAAGAACGGAACTCGGCACAGAGCCTCAAAGCCGGTAACCACAGAGAATGAGAACCAAAGCCAAAGAACAGAGAGAAATCATCAACCCAGATCGAACGGGCTTCAGCATCATCTGTGGCATTTCTATTTATTTCTCCTTCCGAGGTTACAGAGACCAAGTGGCAGAATTTCAGCTCTGAAATTCTACCCTGGAACTTAAACCAGATTCCAAATGAAATCATTCTGGGCCCCATATTCTAACCAGCAAACGGTTTCCTTCTTTCCTGAAATGGGGAGAATGGAATTTCTCGTCACAGCTCATGGGGTAGCTGCTTCTTCAGAAGGATCAGGAAATGTCTGAGGCACAGGGATCATAAAGGCGATCGATGGAAGCTAAAGACGGTTGTGGCTGTGAACCAGGTTGCTGAGACGTGTGGGTGGGAATCTCGGGGGCCATCTTCCCCTTTCTTCCCCCAGACTCATGCTTCCAGAAGCCTTTCCCTTTCTTGCCCTGAAATCTCTCTGCCCTCGGCGCTCCCTGCTACTGTCCCGTTTCCATCCTCCTCCCTTCATCGTGGGCCACTGCTTCGGACCTGACGTCCATCGCTGCCGCCTGCATCAGCACTTCCCCGTCCCCTGAAACACACCCTGCGCGGGGTTCATGGCCCTCGGGGACCCAAGGGTTCCCCACAGGCTGGCAGACCAGCCGAACCAGTATCAGTGCAATCACAGCTCTTCGCTTTCGAACCCGAGCCCGGGCTTCTGCCGCCGCTGCCTGCTTCCAAGGTCGGGCTCCGCTTATCTTCTGCCAACGTTCCCCCCAACCTGTGTGCGGTCAGTGCGCTCTCTCTCTCTCTCTCTCTCTCTCTCTCTCTCTCTCTCTCGCTCTCTCGCTCTCTCTCCCCTTTGCCTCTGCTCATGCTCTTTATTCAGTTGGTGCGAAACTCTGGGTCTTTCTGGCGACCATCTATCTTCTGTGCACAACTGCCTTCCTCGCTGTTTCTTCTCCCACGGTCTCAGCTCTCCTGGGGACCTGCTCTGTCATCTCGGCTTCAAGGACCAGCGAGAAGGTGACAATATACCAGCCTTCCCGCCAGCCAGATGGCTCCTGAATGCCCCAGCGTTCTAACCAGTACCTCCAACAGCTCTTCCATGAGGACATCTACACGGACCCATGCAAAGCTGACCTCTTTATACTTCTTTATATATATATATATATATATATATATATATATATATATATATATTGAGTTTTTAAAGAGACGAGGGATAGAGTTAGAAACATTGATGAGAGAGAGACATCGATCAGCCACCTCCTGCACGCCCCCCACTGGGGATGTGCCCGAAACCAGGATACATGCCCTTGACTGGAAACAAACCTGGGACCCCTCAGTCCACAGGCCGACGCTCTTATCCACTGAGCCAAACCAGCTACACCAGTTTCAGCTGAAGTTTAACTTCTAAATGAATTCCTGACCCTCCAAGATCGGGCCCTGACCCTTCTCCCGGGAGCCTACAGCTCGCCTAGACCCACCCCGGTGGACCAGGTCTTCTCAGACGGCACTCCCAGCCTGGAGGCCTCTCCCTCTTCCCAGGTCCGGCCCATCTCTTCCTCCAAAACAGCGGTTCTCCACCTTCCTAAGGCCGAGGCCCTTTAACACAGCTCCTCATGTGGTGGTGACCCCCAACCATAAAATGATTTCCGTTGCTACTTCATCCCTGTCATTTTGCTACTGTTAATGAATCGTAATGTAAATATCTGACATGCAGGATGTCTTAGGTGACGCTGGTGAAAGAGTTGTTCGACCCCCCAAAGGGGTCGAAACCCACAAGTTGAGAATCGCTGCTCCAAAACCAATGTGCCCATCAGCTCCTCTACAGAACAACCTGCCTGTCTCAGGTGTGTAACAGGCCACATTCTTTGGTGACTTCATTATTGATCTACAGGTTTTTATCTAGGCATGGACGCTGTCCTTATTGATCTATAGGTTTTATCTAGGCATGGATGATGTACTTATTGATACAGGTTTTTATCTAGGCATGGACGATGTCCTTACCTATTTACATATTTATCTTTGTACACGCAGCAGGGCAAGACGCAGAGTGGGAAAGTCACCGATGGCCGAAGGAAGGGACGGATTTAAGGATCAGCTCAAGTCCAACTCCGTCCGGGTTGGTTCCCTGACCTCCCCCCACGCCGAGCTTCAGGGGTGTTCGTGGCCGGGCTTTCACGTTTAATCACCCCCACTTACTTTGCGGGCTCTTGTGTTGTTTTCTTAGCTAGAGCGCAAGGGCCTCGGCGGCAGAGACCATGCCTGCCGTTTCCCTGGCAACACAGTGGGAGACCATCCTAGGAGTTAAATAAACACTTGCTCGGAGGGCCGGCATTCAGAGCAGGAAAGACATATATATAAATATATATTTGGAATCTCAAAGTCAAATACTGACGTGCCCACAGAAGCTGAGTCCATCGGTCACACTGATAACAAAGGTGGAGGCGGTGACCTCATAGCTCTGACACCTACTTATTCCCGAGGCAGGAAACTGGCTTTTAGGTAAACATGTCCCTGTTTTTTTTTTTTTTTTTTAAAGACAAGTTGCATCGTTTTCTTTTCTTTTTTAATATATTTTATTGATTTTTTTACAGAGAGGAAGGGAGAGAGATAGAAAGTCAGAAACATCGATGAGAGAGAGATCAGCTGCCTCCCGCACACCCCCAACTGGGGATGTGCCTGCAACCAAGGTTCATGCCCTTGACCGGAATCGAACCTGGGACCTTGAAGTCCATAGGCTGACACTATTCACTGAGCCACACCGGTTTCAGCAAGACTTCCATTTTTAGTTGTAGAATTTAAAACCCTATCTTACGAGAGGAGAAGAGGGAAGAAAGGGTGAGAAAAAGGGAGAGCAGGGAAGAGAGCACAAGAAAAAGGGAGAAGGGAAAAGGCATTAAAAAGAAAAAAAGAAAAAGAAAATGAGCCGAAACCGGTGTGGCTCAGTGGATAGAGCGTCGGCCTGCGGACTGAAGGGTCTGGGATTCCATTCCGGTCAAGGGCATGGACCTTGGTGGCGGGCACATCCCCAGTAGGGGGCGTGCAGGAGGCGGCTGATGGATGTCTCTCTCTCATCGATGTTTCTGACTCTCTATCCCTCTCCCTTCCTCTCTGTACAAAATCAATAAAATATATTAAAAAAAAAAAGAATAAGAAAATGAGACCTCAGAAGTAACATCGGCAAAAACAAAGAGCATTAATATGCTCAGATAAACACTGTCCACCCAGAGGGAGGCGAGAAGGACAGCCCAGTGCCAGCGGACCGAGGGCGGGTGATGCTCCCCAGCCCAGAGCGCAGACCGCGGGCAGGCCTTTCACAGTTGTGGCGAGAAGAGCGGTGTCTGATGCCGGCTCAGAGCCGGGGGCCGGGGCTGTCAGCCAGGGGCGCTGAGGCTGCGGGCTGCCCTCCCGGCCTTCTGGAAGCACTTAGACAGGAAAGAGGGCGCGGACCCCCCCCCTCCCCCCGGGCTGAGCTGAGCAGGCCTCCGTTACTTCCCTGCTGAAACACGACCCGCTCTCGGCTTCTGCTCTGGCCCCCGCTCCTCCCGCCCCACAGCCACCTCCCACGCACGGCGGAGCGGAGCGGGACGGCACGCCCGCGGCTGCCCGGGCTGCGGTTTCCATCAGGGGGAAAGCGCCTGGCTTTACAGGAGTTCGTTTTCAACCTCGAGGCCCCGAGCGAAGTGATGAACGCTCCATGTAGGAAACACGAATGGTTTCTGGATACGGTGGGAACGTAGTCGGCGTTATCTGTGGGGGCTGAGGACAGTTCACACGGTTATTCCCACCGTGGCTCCGGGCGTGGGACTTGGGTTAGGAAAGCCAGCAAAAACAACAATAGAGAGACCTATGGTATAGGCCCTACACTGCATTTCCGCACACGTTAGGGCTACATCTTCACCTAATCCTTCAGCTCCGTAAAGCAAGACCATCAAGCCAAGAAGAGACATGGAGGAGCCTTAAATACCTATTGCCAGAGGCCGGATGCATGAGATTCGTGCACGGGTGTGTGTGTGTGTGTGTGGGGGGGTATCCCTCAGCCCGGCCTGTACCCTCTCACAACTGGGGACCCCTCAGGGGACATCCCTCTCGCAGTCCAGGACCGCTGGCTCCTAATCGTTGGCCTGCCTGGTCGTCCCCTAACCACTCTGCCTGCCTACCTCATCGCCTCTAACCACTCACCTGCCTGCCTGATTGCCCCTAACCACTCGCCTGCCTGCCTGATCATCCCTAATGCTATGGTTTCATCTGGAAGGATGTCTGGAAGGATGTCCAGAAGGTCGTTCGGCTGTCTGGCCTAATTAGCATATTACGCTTTTATTATTATAGACCAGTGAAAGAGGATAATGTGAAAAGGCTACAAACCCTGTGATTTCAACCACCTGACATCCTGGAAGAGGCAAACCTGCCGGAGACGTAAACAGAGCGATGGTTCCCAGGGAGGAGTGGGCAGGGCGGGATAGGAGACGGCGCACGGAGGTTCTGAGTGTGGACAGTCTGTGTGGTACACAATGGCCGGCTCATGCCGTCACACATTTGTCCAAACCCACAGACTGTACACCACAGGGAATGAACCGCAGGTGAATCTGGACTTTGGGTGACAATGTGTCAGCAGAGGCGCATCGATCATAACGATGCACCGCCGTGTGTGTGTGTGTGTGTGTGGGGTGACAATGGGGAGGTTGCGCATGTGCGGGGCACGGGGCACGCGGGAAAACCTCTGTACCCCCCTCAACTGTGCTGCGGACCCACAACTGCTCTACAAAGAAAGAAAGAAAGGAGGGAAGGAAGGAAGAAGGAAGGAAGGAAGGAAGGAGAGACGGAAGGAGGGAAAGAAGGAAGGAAGGAAGGAGGGAGGGAGGGAGGGAGGAAAGAGGGAAGGAAGGAAGAAAAAAAGGAAAGGAAAGAGGGAAGGAGGAAGGAAGGAAAGAAGGAAGGAAGGAAGGACAGACGGAGGAGGGAGGGAGAGAGAGAGGGAGGAAAGAAGGAGTAAGGAAGGAAGGAGGGAGGGAGGGAAATAGGTAGGAAGGAAGGAAGGAAGGAAGGAGAGACGGAGGGAGGGAGGGAGGGAAGGGAGAAAAAGAGGAAGGAAGGGAAAGAGGGAAGGAGGAAGGAAGGAAAGAAGGAAGGAAGGAAGGAAGGAAGGAAGGAAAGAAGGAAGGAAGGCGGTTCCTTGAAGGCCTGCACTGACACAGGAGCAGAGCTCATGTCTGGCAGCCTGAACCAGGCACGCTCTGTTCTCGGGCTCAGCACGGGGCCTGGGACCGGGTTCCACGCGTGCTCACTGGCTACCGTTTTGCCCCCACACCTCCCACCACCGTCACGTGCACAAACTTCCAGTCGAAACCTGGCTTCCCCCGATGGCGCCACGTGGGTCGGTCCCCTGAGCATCGCCGCCCGCACCCGTCTCCTCGGTCTCCCTCACACAGAGGACCTCCGCCAGCCGCGGGGTGACCACGCATGGAAGGGGCTTAGCACCGAGGTGGCCCATCGGAGAGACGCCGCCTGGGACAGAGGGACCCCCCGTGGCGGGACGGAGCCAAGCAGGCTGGCCCCCGGCCTGGCTGCAGGTTCGAAGAAAGGCCCCGCTGCTGCTTACCGCCGTCTGGAAAGCTGCTCGAGAAGCGGAGCGGCGGAGGCGGCCTGCCTGACTGCGCTCAGGGGCCTCGGGAGTCCGGCCGCAGAGAGGGGAGCCGCTCGGACGATGCAGGCACACGGCCCCCGGGGGACACTCAGATGTGGGGCAGACCGGGGAGGGGACCGGTCACTCTCCTAGGACACGCTGCCCGGTGCGCCTCGTCCAGGCAGGGCGACGGCCGAGGAAGGCCTCCTGTTTAGACCGCAGCCTCCCGCTGAGACCAGGCCCACGTGCCTCTGGCCTCGGCGGATGCGGCCCGTTAGAACGAGTCGAAGCTGCAGGAAAACGGGGACTCCAGCCCCATCCCCAGAGCCTCCGGAGGGTGAGGCCTCCCTCCTGGAAGATCTTCCTCTTTCATTAAAAAGGCGGAGCAGCAACAGCGGCTGCGGCTCTGAGCCTCGGGCTCCGTTTCTGGTCCAGTGTTGTTTTTTTTTTGAATATATATTTTACTGATTTTTTACAGAGAGGAAGAGAGAGAGATAGAAAGTCAGAAACATCGATGAGAGAGAGACATCAATCCGCCGCCTCCTGCACGCCCCACGGTGGAGATGTGCCCGCAAGCAAGGTACATGCTCTTGACTGGAATTGAACCTGGGACCCTTCAGTCCGCAGGCCGACACTCTATCCACTGAGCCACACCGGTCTCGGCTGGTCCAGTGTTTAACGCAGGGCCAACTGCCAGACAGCAGACCTTCCGTGTCCCACAGTCCTGAACGGCCGAGGCCCCCTCCCCCGCCCCAGCACTGCTCTCTCTCTGCTTCTCCCCAACCTTTTTGTTTTTTTTTAAAATATATTTTTATTGATTTTTCACAGAGAGAAAGGGAGAGGGATAGAGAGTTAGAAACATCGATGAGAGAGAAACATCGATCAGCTGCCTCCTGCACACTTCCTCCTGGGGATGTGCCCACAACCCAGGTCCATGCCCTTGACAGGAATCGAACCCGGGACCCTTCAGTCCGCAGGCCGATGCTCTATCCACTGAGCCACCCCGGTTTCGGCTGCTTCTCCCCGGCCTTTGCTGACAGATCGCCCCTGCGCCGGCTCCCTGCTCTCCATCCTTCGTTCTCCCAGACGCCGCCGCTTCTATCCACCGCGGGGCCAGCCCGGCGAGCATCCCGCCGTCTGTCCCCCTCCACGTGCAGCAGGCCGAGGGCGAGGGGAGGACTTTCCTCCGGGAAACACCCCTCTTGCCCAGGGAGGGCCGTGCTGGGGACCGGCTGCTCCGGCCGGGGCAGGCGGAGGGGGGACACAGGCTGGGGAGCAGCACCCCGGAGGAGGAGCGACCTCGCAGGGCACAGGGATGCTTTTCAGAGGAACGCACTCTTGTCTCCAGCGGGCGAGCGGCCCTTTAAAAACCAGAGTCCCCCGGGAAAGCTTAAAACGGACCATCCGCCCTGAGTCAGCAATTTCTGAAACCGCGAAGGAAACGTCTTCATTTTCTGCTCTTACAGTTTTATTTCCCGAAACATAAAAGCCAGACGCACTTAAAGGGCCCGGGATATTAGCAAGATGCGTGAAGAATTGATAAACTATTCACAAATGTATATGGCCTGGGCCGGTTTGCCTCAGTGGATAGAGCACCGGTCTGTACACTGACGGGTCCCGGGGTCAATGCCGGGTCAAGGGCACGTACCCTGCAGGGTCCATGCCAGCCCCAGTTGGGGGTGAATGCAGAAGGCAGCCAATCCATGTGTCTCTCTCACATGGATGCTTTTCTTTCTCTGTCCCTCCCCAGTCCCTCCACGGTCTCTAAAAGTCAGTGGGAAAATATCCTCAGGTGAGGAGGATTAACAACAAAAAAGGAGAAAAGAAAAAAAACACACACCAGAATCTGTGGAGTTGCTGAACGGAAATTATGGCTGACCATCTGTCAATCATCAGAAAATGAGTAGCTTGTTCCAGGGCGATGCTCAGTATTGAATATCTGGTCCGCAGGAGGAGTGATGAAATGCTGGTCATTATATATATATGTATATATACACATATATTTTTAAAAATGTATTTTAGTGATTTTTACAGAGAGGAAGGGAAAGGGATAGAAAGCCAGAAACATCAATGAGAGAGAGACATGGATCAGCCACCTCCTGCACGCCCCCTATTGGGGATGTGCCCGCAACCAAGATACATGCCCTTGACCGGAATGGAACCTGGGACCTTTCAGTCCCCAGGTCGACGCTCTATCCACTGAGCCACACGGGTTTCGGTAGGTCATGTATTTTTGGGTGGACAGAAACACACCCTCATTCAGCAAGACATTACTGAGGTGGAACTTGTGTTGACAGGCGGTGATGGGGAGTGGACAAGAACCCCGTAGGAGCAGGCAGCCTTGGGCTGAGCAGTGGACAGACGTGTGACCTTGGGCAAGGTCAGCTCTCTGCGTCCGTTTCCTCACATATGAAACGGGACCGGCGAATCCTACCTGTGGGATTGCTGCCAGGATGAAATGAGACCACGTGTGGACAATACCCCGCAAGGAGCAGTGTGCACTCCACTAATAGCAAGGTGATCAATACATAAATATTTTAAAAATATATTTTATTGATTTCACACAGGAAGGGAGAGGGAGAGAGAGAAACATCCATGATGAGAGAGAATCCTGCACGCCCGCTACAGGGGATCAATCCTGCACCCGGGCCTGTGCCCTGACCAGGAATTGAACTGTGACCTCCTGGTTCCTAGGTCGATGCTCAACCACGGAGCCATGCCGGGGAGATGATTCATCTATTTGTGTGATCAGAATTCAGTAACAGAATTAAAAATATGGGCCGAATGAATGCTTCTTCCTTATTTTAACGACTAGGCAAAATAATTAAACAATTCCAAGCGTATTTATTTACTATTACCACTCTGTTCAGGCAGTGTGCAAAAAGATGTTTCAGGCCCTCAGAGAGTGCTGGGTGGAAAAATACGTAGACATATGTGTTTCTTTCTCTTTTATTTTACACCCAGATAACCATTTTCCCATGCTCATCCAGTTTTTAAGATGCGAATGACTTAGTGTAGTACAGTGGTACCTCGAGATACGAGTGCCCTAACATACGAGATTTTGAGATACGAGCTGTGGATTGAGCGATTTTTGCTTTGAAATACGAGCAACATTTGAGATAGGAGTCATCGCGCGGATCGGCTGGCTGCACACGACCTACCAGTTTACCTCGACTCGAGCGTCTGAAGGTTACGGAACGAATTAAACTCCTATCTCGAGGTACCACTGTATGCTTCTTTTACATGTCTTGTCACTCATGGATAAATCCAAAATAACAGGGTAGTTTACACACTGAGTCACGAAGAGATAGAGTGGCAGGGGCCTGCCTTTCCGGGGGCTGATGTGGCTGACCCCCAGAAGGGAGGGCAGACAATGTCAACAAACAGTATTGGGTTTCGGCCATTACCCCGAATTTCCACCGAGGCCTCAGCCGAGTTTTTCCGAGGCCGGGGGAGGGGTGTTGACATGGCTCTCAGGCGTGCGGCTGGGCCCAGGCACGGAGTGGCCGCTTATTCTGGCCTTCTGAGTCACTTCAACTCACACCACCATTTTTGTGGGATGAGGCGGGAGCGGGTTAGGGACGTGGGGAAAAAAAATCTTTCTACGATAAAGAAGACTGGAAAAGATGAGGTAGTGTTCCATGTTGGCAAAACTGACTCACCATATGGAGAAACATCTAAAAATGAATCCTGCCTGCTCTGCCGAAACCCGTGTGGCTCAGTGGACAGAGCATCGGCCTGTGGACTGAAAGGTCCCAGGTTCGATTCTGGTCAAGGGCATGTATCCTGGTTGCAGGCACATCCCCAGAAGGGAGCATGCAGGAGGCGGCTGATCGATGTCTCTCTCTCATCGATGTTTCTAACTCTCCCTCTCCCTTCCTCTCTGTAGAGAATCAATAAAATATATTTAAAAACAAAACAAAACAAAAACCTGCAAGAACAGAGAGGGCTCACAGAAGGTGTAGCCCATCCGACCCGAGGGGGCAGGTTTCCCAGGCGGTTCGAGGGGTGACAGACCACCCGCCGGGGTGGGGTGTGGGGGATGTTTAGGCTCCCCGGGGGGCAGCTTTGAGACAGGTGGCACCCGGAGGTGCCAGAATTGTTATTTCTGTGGAAGCAGGACCCACCGCCAAGTTCCTGTTTGCTTCTCGCCTTAAAGGAAACATAAATAGAAACGCGCAAATGCTCTAGAGCAGCGGTTCTCAACCTTCCTAATGCTGCGACCATTTAATACAGTTCCTCGTGTTGTGGTGAATCGTCATGTAAATATCTGTGTTTTCTGATGGTCTCAGGCGACCCTGATAGTGGTTCTCAGCCTGTGGGTCACTGCTGTAGAGCCTGAGACCATCAGGAAACAGGTCACGGCCCCCAGGTGGAGAACCGCTGCTCTGGAGCAGTTCCGCACGGGCTGGGTGAGGATGCGGCAGGGACAGCCAGGCCGTCTTCTCCTCTCCCGGCCCAATGGACACCTGCAGGGGGGAGGCAGAAGGCAGCACCCGGAGGGGGGCTCAGGGAGGAGGAGGGAAGAAGTATGGAAGGAGACGGGGGGGGAGGAGGAACTGGAGGAAGGAGATGGTAAACAGATGGAGTCATCTCCCAGGGCACAGGCGGTGCTGACGTGACATCAGACATACCCCTCTCACACACACGCCTGCTGGCGGTTGTGACGCTGACAAGGCACTAAGGCTGTCCCAATCTGTCTCCCCCTTTTATAACATCTCTCTTTTTAAAAAAATATATACAGTGGTGCCTCGAGATACGAGTGCCCTAACATACGAGATTTTTGAGATACGAGCCGTCGAGTGAGCAATTTTTGCTTTGAAATACGAGCAACAGTTGAGATAGGAGTCATCGTGCGGATCGGCCGGCTGCACACGACCCACCAGTTTACTGCGACTCGAGCATCTCATCGTTTCCCACGCCTCAAGGCTACGCAAAGAATTAAACTCGTATCTCGAGGTGCCACTGTATTACTGTTTGCCTCACGTGTCTATATCGTTTCCCAGGAAACACTGTTAGTGCTGTCGAGATCCAGCTCACCCTTAGATGTGCATCCAAGTGTCAGCACCTGCTCCTGCAGCCTGCGGGGGGGTGGGGGTGGGGCCAGCCGGGCAGGAGACCCACAGACCCCCACCTCCCAGCTCTCCGGCCCCCGGTCCGGACACCGAGGGCTGCTGCCCGGTGCCCCTGCACCCCGGGCACGGGAGCAGGGTTTTCCAGTCACATCCTGGCACGCACAGGCGGTCTCCGGGTCCCCGATCCTCCGAGCTCAGACCTCCGGGCCCGCCAGCATCCTGTCTGGTCTTCGCACATCCCACCCCGGAGGAAGTCCGGTCCCAGGGATTACCATCACCCCTGCGCTGTGTGTGCACAGCTGTGCCGCCTCCCCGGCCACCTCCAGACCCCACCTGTCAGGCTGTTCTTCTGAGCTTGATCGCTTTTCGGACCCAGATATCCAACTGGACACAGACTGGCTGCATCCCTGCAGCCTTTGGGTGCCCAGGATGATGCTCTAAGCCAGTGGTTCTCCACCTTCCTAAGGCCGAGACCCTTGCACACAGTTCCTCATGGGGTGGTGACCCCCAACCATGAAATGTTGCTGCTGTGATGCATCGTGATGTAAATATCTGCATTTTCCGATGGTCTTAGGCGACCCCTGTGAAAGGGTCGTTCGACCCCCAAAGGGGTCTCGACCCACAGGTTGAGAACCGCTGCTCTAAACCGACAGAGGCGCCCGGCCAGGGCAGGCTGGCTGTCTTCTTCTTCTTCTTCTTCTTTTTTTTTTTTTTTAAATGTATTTTATTAATTTTTTACAGAGAGGAAGGGAGAGGGATAGAGTTAGAAACATCGATGAGAGAGAGACACTGATCAGCTGCCTCTTGCACGCCCCCCACTGGAGAAGTGACCGCAACCAGGATACATGCCCCTGACCGGAATCGAACCTGGGACCCCTCAGTCGGCAGGCTGATGCTCCATCCACTGAGCCACACCGGTCTCGGCCTGGCTGTGTTCTTGCTGACGCCTGGGCCCGCCCCGCTGGCTTCCTCCCGGAAATGAGGGAGAATTCCGCCTCCTCACGCTGACTGGGGGAACGAGCTGCTGGCCGGGCTGAGCGAACGGCAACTTCCCGATCCAGAAATGCCTCATTCTGTGAGTGGTTACTTTGGAAATTAAATTAAATGGGTAAAAAAAAAACAAGCTTAAGAGTTTCTCACACAAAGGCCATTGTCAGAATAAAACCATGCCCCACGGTGAACCACATGCATTTACTGGCACCTGTATTTGTAGCAATGCTGTGGCAGGTCAGAGAGCCAGCGAAGAATCTCCGGTAAAGTCGTCTCTGCCCTCACGCAGACCAGAGAGGTAACATGTACGAGCAGATCTATTATCCAGGCAAATGGGTGACGGGCTGGAGGCCCTGCGAGCAGGTTGCACTGACCACACACCAGCGAAGTGTCTAGGAGACCACTGTTAGCAACCCAGCATCACCACCACAGCGTGGGCATCACAATACTTTTCTTTTAAAATATATTTTACTGATTTTTTACAGAGAGGAAGGGAGAGGGATAGAAAGTCAGAAACATCTATGAGAGAGAGACATCAATCAGCCGCCTCCTGCACGCCTCCTACTGGGGATGTGCCCGCAACCAAGGTACATGCCCCTGACCGGAATTGAACCTGGCACCTTTCAGTCCGCAGGCCGACGCTCTATCCACTGAGCCACACCGGTTTCGGCCGCTCACGGTTTTGACCTCTCACGGTTTTGACCTGTCATTGCCCTTGGGAAGGCAGGACCCGGAAGTCTGACCCAGCCCCACTTCAGGCCTCCTTCCAGCTCTCCCTGCCAACCCACTCCTGCAATTCCGGGGAAGGAGCCTGGCGGGTGTGGCTCCGTGGCTGAGCACCCATCTATGAACCAGGAGGTCATGTCCAATGCCCGGTCAGGGCACAGGCCCGGTGGTGGGCTCCATCCCCAGGGTGGGGAGTGCAGGGGGCAGCCGATCGGTGCTTCTCTCTCATCACCGATTTCTCCCTCTCCCTCACCCTCTCCAAAGCCAATAAAAAAAATAAAAAAAAAGCAATTCTAGCCGAAACAGGTTTGGCTCAGTGGATAGAGTGTCGGCCTGCGGACTGAAAGGTATAGTGTTCAATTCTGGTCAAGGGCATGGACTTTGGTTGGGGGCACATCCCCAGTAGGGGGCGTGAAAGAGGCAGCTGATCAATGTGTCTCTCTCTCATCGATGTTTCTAACTCTCTACCCCTTTCCCTTCCTCTCTGTAAAAAAAAAAAAAAATCAATAAAATATATATATACACAAAAAAAGCAATTCTAGAGGATGTGCTGAGGCGTTCTCAGACAAGCATGACATGGGTCGGGGCCTCTTGCTAATTTGAAAACGGCTTCTGGCATCTGCCATTATTGCTCAAAACAGAGGTTTTAAAAATCACTGCCCTCAAAGCCGACGTGAATTCGCCCGGCTTCAACTCGCGGGGAAACCTCTGCAGAGAGCCACCGGAGGGAGGGCTGCGGAAGTCATCAAAAGGAGGCCTTATGCCGCCCCATCCGAAGGCCGCACCCGCCCGCCAGGAACAATAACGCGTCTCAGTGCGGCCGAGCGGCCTCAGGAAGTGCCATTATCCTGAGTGAATCAAACGCGGCGATCAGAAGGAATTATTTATCCCTCCCAGGATCCCCGGAGAGACGCGAAGGAGGCAGCAGCCAACGCCACCAGCCTGGAGAGTCAACCAGAGTTCAGCTGGGAAATGAATATGGAGAGAAGGCCCCTGACTCAGTGTGACTCACCCTCCCAGGAGGGCAGGGAAGAACCCCGTTTTCCGGGGTAAGAGCGAGGCGGCCGGCACTTCGCTTCTAGGTTAAGTGGGTCACTGATGTGCGCGGTGGGAACTCGGCCCCAGGACACATGTATTTTTTCCAAAATTCATCACGCTTCCTCCTCCCGGGCTCCTCGCAGGCAGTGACCGTGTCCGGAAGGGCTTGGCCATCGAGGCCTGTACCTGGACAGTTTGGACTATCTGCCCTTCAGAGGTCATGAGAATGGGGACTGTACCCCTCGCTGAGGAGGAAGGGGCAGAGCTAGACCCGACGTGGCAGACATAACAGAGCACAGCTTTCGTGTCCAGCCCGGGTCCGCGGCACGGCCATAAAATCGATCCGAAACGCATTCCACACGCTGGGGCCCTGGACCCGTCATGGTC
>PVJN01042027.1:0-18460 GCA_004026805.1 Lasiurus borealis | reverse complement strand
AGAGGAGGGAGGAAGAGAAACATCGATTGGTTGCCTTCTACACATGCCCCAACAAGGGTCAGGTACAAACCTGCAACCAAAGTATATGCCCTTGGCTGAGAATCAAAGCAGAGACCCTGCAGTCCATGCGCTGATGCTCTAACTGTTGAGCCAAACTGGCCAGGACGTATTTCAATATTTTTTTCAAGTTTTAAGTGATGTTAATTAATTACAACATATGAAAGGGAGGATCTAATGCCACACCGAATGGAAGACTCTAAAATGTACCCAATTAGCTGTTTTGCTCAGTGGTTAGAGCATCAACCCACAGATTGAAGGGTCTCCATTTTTTTTTTATTTAATAAAACTTTATTGTTCAGATTATTACATTTGTTCTTCTTTTTTCCCCCCATAGCTCCCATCCACCTGGCTCCCATCCTTCCCTCTATCTTTACCTCCCCCCATTGTCCTCATCCATAGGTGTATGACTTTTGTTCAGTCTCTCCCTGCATCCCCTCACCCCTTTCCCCCTGAGAATTGTCAGTCCACTCCCTTTCTATGCCCCTGATTTTATTATATTCACCAGTTTATTCTGTTCATCATATTTTTAATTCACTTGCTTTTTAGATTCACTTGTTGATAGATATGTATTTGTTGTTCATAATTTTTATCTTTACCTTTTTCTTCTTTCTCTTCTTAAAGAATACCTTTCAGCATTTCATATAAAACTGATTTGGTGTTGATGAACTCCTTTAGCTTTTTCTAATCTGTGAAGCTCTTTATTTGTCCTTCAATTCTGAATGATAGCTTTGCTGGGTAGAATAATCTTGGTTGTAGGTTCTTGCTATTCATCACTTTGAATATTTCTTGCCACTCCCATCTTGCCTGCATAGTTTCTGTTGAGAAATCAACTGACATTCGAATGGGTGCCCCTTTGTAAGTAATTAGCTGTTTTTCTCTTTCTGCTTTTAATATTCTATTTGTCTTTTGTTCTTGGCATTTTAATTATGATGTGTGTTTGTGTGGTCCTCTTTGGATTTCTTTTGTTTGGGGTTCTGTGCGCTTCCTGGACTTGTAAGTCTATTTCTTTCACCAGGTGGGGGAAGTTTTCAGTCATTATTTCTTCAAATAGGTTTTCAATATCTTGCTCTTTCTCTTCTTCTGGCAGCTCCACAATTCTGATTTTGGTATGCTTCAAGTTGTCCCAGAGGCTCCTTACACTATCTTCACATTTTTGGATTCTTTTTTCCTTTTCTGGTTGAGTGTTTTTTGCTTCTTTGTATTTCAAATCTTTGACTTGATTCTTGCGGTCCTCAAGTCTGCTATTAGGTCTCTGTATAATATTTTTTATTTCAGTCAGTGTATGTTTAATTTCTAGTTGATCCTTTCATATCCTTGAAAATTTATTGGCCTTTTTAAGGAAATTCTTGAAAAACCTTATAGCCGTGGTTTTTAACTCTGTATCCAGTCATTTGTTTTCTTCCATTTCTTTTGTTTGTGATCTGTTCCTTTGTCTCTGCATTTTTGCTGCTTCCCTGAGTTGGTAGAGTAGCTGTATGGCTCAGTGGCTCATCCTTCCCAGTTACCTGAGGTGGACACTCTTGGTGCACTTCTTTGTGGATTGTGTGCACAGCCTTGTTGTAGTTAAGTCTTTATTGTTGTTGGTATCACTGCGAGGAAATGACCTCCAGGCCAGTTGGCTGTTAGGATCAGCTGTGTCTATGCTGGGAGAACTGTTCTAGAGACAGCCTTATGAGACAAGAATTGCAAAATTTCAAAAGCCTCTGTGCTCGCCTTGAATGGGGTGGAGTCTCAGGGCGGAGCAGACAGCCTTGGTTTCCCGACATTCCTGTCCTATGAGGCCCTGGGTCTCAGTGTCTCTCGGTAATTGCTTTAGACTTGCGCACCTCCAGACTTCTGCCTTTCACAGCTCCCCTGAGTTTCCTTGCGCTCCTCTCTTTTCCTGACAGTCCGGACTCACCCATTTGAGTCTGGGACCCCAGGGTCTCTCCAGGAGCAGGGGTTCATTGCAGTCAGAACTGAGGTTCAGTGCATTCAGGAGTTTCTGTCTCCCTCTCATTAGAGAAAGCCAGCCAGGTTCTCAGTCACCTGTCTTCTCCGTGCACTTGTCTCCGTACCTCAGCTTTTTGCAGCTCCTCTGAGTCTCTATGTGCCCCTCTCTTTTCTTCTAGTTGTAGAATTTTCACTCAACCTGTTTTCCTGTGGTTCTGGATGGTGTCCGTTTTGTCTTTTAGTTGTAGTTTTGATATTGGTGTGTGAGGTAGCAGTTTAGGTGTTTACCTATACTGCCATCTTGGTTTCTCCTCAGAAATTAGTAACTTTAAATGCCTATAGGAAAAAAATTCAAGCTCATAGAACATAGAGAACAGATAGGTGTTTGAAAGAGGCAGGCATTAAGGAGTGGGAAAAATGGGTGAAGGGAGTCAAAAGGTGCAAACTTCTACTTATAAAATAAATAATGGGGATGTAATGTACAGCATGGTGACTATAGTTAATACTGTGTTACACATATGAAAGGTGCTCTGAGAGTAGATCTTAAAATTCCTTATCAAAGTAAATTATAACTTTGTGGTGATGAATGTTACCTACACTTATGATTATTTTGCAATATATACAAATATTGAATAATGGTGTACACCAAAAACTAATATTATGTTGTATGTCCATTATAACATAATTAAAAAAGAAAATATGCCTACAGAAAAAAAGAAAGGTCTCAAATCAACAACATAAGCTACCATTAGAAACTAAAAAAAGAGGCAAACCAAATCTAAAGCAAGCAGAGGAAGGAAATAATACAGATTAGAGTATAAATTAATGAAATAGAAAACAATAGACAAAAGTCACTAAAGAGAAAAGTTGGTTCGTTGACACCTGGCCAGTGTGTTCAGGTGGTAAGAGTGTTGGTCTAAGCACTGAAAGGTCTCAGGTTCTAATTCTTGGTCAAGGGCACATAACCTGCATTGCAGGTTGGATCCCCACCCCAATCATTGTGTCTCTTTCCCATAGATGTTTCTTTCTTTCTCTCTCCCTCCCCCTTCTCCCTCTCTCTCTTCCACTCTTTCTAAAAATCAATGGAAAAATTTCCTAGGGTGAAGATTAACAATAAAAAGTTGGTTCTTTGAAAACAGTCAACAAAATTTACAAATCTTTAGCTAGTTTGACCAAGGCGGGGGGGGGGGGGGGGGGGAGGAAAGACAAATGAATATGATTAGAAATGAAAGGAGGGACATTGACCCTATAAGAAAGTAAAAGGACTAAGGGAATATAGATATTATAAGGAACTCCATGCCAAGAAATTAGATATCTTAGGTGTAATAGACAAATTTCTAGAAACATATAATTACCAGCTGACTCAAAAAGAAAAAAATCTATATAGATCTATAACAATTAAAGAAATAAAATTACCAATTAAAAATCTTCCTATAAAGATAAGCCCAGCCCTAGCTGGTTTTGCTCAGTGGATAGAGCATTGGCCTGCGGACTGAAGGGTCCAGGTTCAATTCTGGTCAAGGGCACATGCCTGGGTTATGGGCTTGATCCCCTGTGTGGGGTGTGTAGGAGGCGACCAATCAATGATTCTCATCATTGATGTCTTTCTCTCTCCCTCTTCCTTCCTCTCTGAAACCAATAAAAATATTTTAAAACAAAACAAAAGATAAGCCGAGGTACAGAAGGCTTTAATGGTAAATCCTACCAAATATTTAAAGAATAAATAACTTTTCATAAACTTTTTTCAGAAAATGAGGAAGGAACATGTCCCAGTTCATTCCTTTAGCCCACTATTACCCTGATACCAAGCCAGACATTCACAACAAAAGAATGTAAAAAGTTCTAAGGAATCTGCAAAAGAAACAAACAAAACTGATTGTAACTAATACATGAGTTTAAGAAGGCCCTGAGAATATAAATGTGGGACTGGGTAAAAAAGGTGAAGGGATTAAGTAATTACAAAATAGTCATGGGAATGTAAATTATAGCATTGGAAATATAGTCAATAATCTATGTAGGATGCCAGATGGGAATTAGAATTATTAGGGGATCATTTCATAAATTATATAAATAGCTAACCACTATACTATACACGTGAAACTGTTACAAAATACTATTGAATGTTAGCTGAAAAATAAAAAACAGCCTGGCTGGTGTTGCTCAGTGGTGAGTGTTGACCTATGAACCAGGAAGTCACAATTAGAATCCCAGGCAGGGTACATGCCCGGGTTGCTGGCTCGATCCCCAGTAGGGAACCAAAAGGAAGCAGCCAATCAATGATTCTCTCTCATCTTTGATGTTTCTATCTCTCTCCCTCCTTCTCTCTCTCTCTCCCTTCTTCTCTGAAATCAATGAAAATATATTTAGTAATAAAAAATAAATATCTAAAGCAAAAAAAAAAACTAAAAAAATAAATATCTAAAAAGCAAGAAAACATAGCTGAGAAAAATGAAATATAAAGACATAAATAAAGATTTGGAAGACTATTAAGATGGCATTTCTCTCCAAATTGATCTATATTTTCAGTGCATTCCTTATCAAAATCCTAGTACAATTTTTGTAGAAATTGATAAGCTGATCCTAAAAGTGTTATAGAATTGCAAAGGACCTAGATTAGTCAACAGTTTTGAAACAGACAAAGAAAGTTTAGGGACTTACAATATCATGAATGATAATGAAAACACAACAATCCAAAATCTATGGGACACAATGAAAGCAGTCCTGAGAGGGAAGTTCATAACTCTACAGGCCTACCTCAGAAAACAAGAAAAAATAGTAGTAAATCATCTAACTCTACAACTTAAAGAATTAGAGCAACAAGGAAAGCCCAGTGTGAGCAGAAGGAAGGAGATAATAAAGATCAGAGCAGAAATAAATGACAGAGACCAAAAAAATAATATAAAAGATCAATGAAACCAAGAGCTGGTTCTTTGAAAGGATAAACAAGATTGATGAATCTCTAGCCAGGCTCACAAAAAAGCAAAGAGAGAGGAGAAAACCCAAGTAAACAAAATCGGAAATCAAAGAGGCAAAATAATAACAGACTTCACAGAAACACAAAGAATTGTTAAAAAAAAAATACTATGAACAACTATTCCAACAAACTATACAACCTGGATGAAAGCTATATGATCTTTAAAGAAACATGTTAAAAATGGGAAAACTTCCCAAATGTTGAAAACAAAGAGATGGGGCAGACTGATAGCTATCATAGGGGAGGAGAGAGGAGAGAACTGGATGAAAGAAGGGGAAGGAATTAGCCAAAGAACAAACATGCATAACCCATAGACACAGACAACAGTGTGGTGATGGACAATGGGAAGTGGGGGACAGGAAGTTGATGGAAGTAGGCATAGTGCCAGGAGAAGGGGAGGAGAGAATGGGAACATCTGTAATAGTGGCAACAACAAAGATGAAGTTAAAAAAATAAATAAAGGTATAGGAAAAGTTATAACAGGCAAATACCCGCAAAAGCTAACAGGCATAAATAGAATTTAGGTAGATAAATATTTAATAATAAAGAATAACAAAGTTGCCCAGCTAGCGTGGCTCAGTGGTTGAATGTCAACCTATGAACCAGGAAGTCATGGTTTGATTCCCGGTCAGGGCACATTCACAGGTTGCAGACTCAATCCCCTGTGTGGAGTAAGCAGGAGACAACTAATCAATGAATCTCTCCCTTCCTCTCTAAAATCAATAAAAGTATTAAAAAAAAAAAAAGAACAACTAAGTTAACTGAGACTGGGGAAGTCTCATCTTACCCCCAAGGAGCTTGAAAAACCATAATTCATAAAAACATATGCATTATCTTTATAGTTAATCTTCAAATCTACTTAGCAAGTCCTTTTTTATTATATAGAAGCTGACATTCATTTTTTATAGTAAAAACTTTTAAACAATATTTTTAATATGTTTATTGATTTCAGAGACAGGAAGGGAGAGATAGAAATATTAATGATGAGAGAGAATCATCCATAGACTGCCTCCTGCACACCCCCTACTGGGGATCAAGCCCCAATGGGGATCAAGCCTACAACTTGGGCATGTCCTCTAACAAGGAATTGAACTGTAATCTCCTGGCTCATAGGTTGACACTCAGATGGACAGTCATGTTATACTTTTATTTATTTTTAAAATATATTTTTATTGCTTTCAGAGAGGAAGAGGGAGAGAAAGATAGAAACATCAATGATGAGAGAGTATCATTGATTGGCTGCCTCCTACATGCCCTACACTGGGGATCGAGCCCACAACTTGGGCATGTGTCCTTGGCCGGAATCGAACCTGGGACCCTTCAGTCCACAGACTGATGCTCTATTCACTGAGCCAAACTGGCTAGGTCTCATGTTATACTTCTAAAAGAAGGTATAACTTTTCTTACATTGGAATGTAAAAAGGTGTATAAGTACAGATGAAGTACAAAGTAAGTAGAGATTCAGATATCATAACATATTTGTGCCCAAGGGGTGGGGGAGTACTGTGGAAGGTTGGCCGCCAGCTCTGAAGAGGGAGCCGGCCCTTGTCTCCTCTGGGAAAGGGCCTACATCCGCTGCCACCCACTCCTGGTTCCCCATCCAAGCCCAAGACCCAAAGGCCCCAGCAGGGTTGGGAGAGGAGGCGATGGTCACTGGGCTGGGTGTAGAAGGAACAGATACCAGACACTGCTGCCACCCCATCACTGCACGGTTCCCCACCTCCCCATGGGGAAGGGAGAGGACAAGAGCAAGACAAAACCAGAGGGAGCTGCTCTGTTATGTACAAAATCCCAACCCAGAAGCAAGCGGTCTACAAATGGTTTAGTATCAGGGGCTGATGGTGGCCAGCTGGCTGGGGCGAGGGACCACGGATGGTTAGCTGGCCGTGAGAAGTTGGCTGTGGGAGCGCACTGACCACCAGGGGCAGCTCCTGTGTTGAGCATCTGCCCCCTGGTGGTCAGTGTATGTCATAATAACTGGTTGACTGGTTGTTCTTGTAGTTCAGTCAAACTAGAGCCTTAGTGCACAGGATTCAGACACTGGTGGGGAGCATGGCCCGCAGGGATCAGCCTGCTATGGGAGCACCATTAATCCCACTCAGCCGAGTGGCTGTGACCTGCCCTCTGAGCAGCTGCTCCCGCTGTGCCGCTCATCCTGGTCAGCCAAGCAGCACTCCCACTGTGGGAGTGCACTGACCACCAGGGACAGCTCCTGTATTGAGCATCTGCCCCCTGGGGCCAGTGCATATGATAGCTACTGGTTGACTGCTCATTCTGGTCATTTTGCCATTCAGTCACTGGGCTTTTATATAGACTAGAGGCCCAATGCATGAAATTCGTGCACAGGGTGAGGAGGGTATGTCCTTTAGCCCAGCCTACTCCCTCTCAAATCTGGGACTGTTGGCTCCCAACTGCTCACCTGCCTGCCTTCCTGATTGCCCTTAACTGCTACTGCCTGCCAGCCTGATCACCCCTTAACCACTCCCCTGCCAGCCTAATTGATGCCTAACTGCTCCTCTTCCAGCCTGTTTGCCCCTAACTGCCCTATCCTGTGGGCCTGGTCACTCCTAACTGCCCTCCCTTGCAGGCTGGCTCCCTGCCAACTGCCCTCCCCTGCTGGCCATTTTGTGGTGGCCATCTTGTGTCCACATGGGGGCAGGATCTTTTGACCACATGGGGGCAGTCATCTTGTGTGTTGGAGTGATGGTTAATCTGCGTATTACTCCTTTATTAGATAGGATAGCGGCCTGGTACACGGGTGAGGGCCAACTGGTTTTCCCTGAAGAGTGTCCTGGATCGGAGTGGGTGTTCCCTTGGGTTATGGGGTGGCCTGGCTGAGGGGCCTGTGATGGTTTGCAGGCAGGCCATGCCCCCGGCGACCCAAGTGGAGGCCCTGGTATCTGGGATTTATTTATCTTCTACAATTGAAACTGTACCCTGGAGTGGAGTCAAGCCTTCTGCTAGCACAGCCATTGAAACTTTGTTGCCTTAAGCAAAGGCCTGCTGGCCAGGGTGTGCGGAAAGCTTGGCTTCCTCCATTGCCAGGGGCGACCCAAGCCCCCTCCTGCTCTCTCTTTGGCCATAGCCATCTTGGTTGGGTTAATTTGCATACTCACTCCGATTGGCTGGTGGGCATGGCTGGTGGGCGTAGTGGAAGTACAGTCAATTTGCATATTACTCTTATTAGATAGGATTAGAGGCCCTGTACATGACATTCGTGCATGGGTAGGGTCCCTAGGCCCCTGATGATCAGGGCCTATTTGTGAAGCAGCCAGCAGGGTGATCAGGAGGCCCCCACTTTGGCTAGCCTAGTGCTGCCCGCTTGCAGGCTCAACCCCCTGCCTCCACAGTTGGTCACCTCCCTCTGCAGGGTGACCAGCAGGGCAATAAGGGGGCCCCTGCTGGCACCCGCCTTGGCTGGCCTGGGGCTTGCAGGCTGGGGGAAGTTCCTACATTGAGTGTCAGCCCCCTGGTGGTTAGTGTGCATTATAGCAACTGGTTGTTCCACCAGAGTAGGCCTTCCTTCCTCCCAGTTGCCAGCACTGGCTTCCCTCTGGCACCCAGCACCTGGGTTTCCTTCTTGCACCTGGGACCTGGACTCCGGGCTTCCCTCCAGCCACTGGCAGGCACTCAGAGACCTGGGCTACCCTCACAGCCTGGCTTCGTCTGGAAGGACATCTGGCCTAATTAGCATATTATGCTTTTATTATTATAGATATATATAGAGAGATGATCAGATTAATTTTTATAGTCAAACTTTGGCTGCTGCTATAGGATTACAGAGGACAAGGATATGTCCTAAATTGCCAAGTGAAAAATGCACACTATAAAGTAATATTCTAGCTAATAAAGAGGGAATATGCTAATTGACTGTCATGCCTCACAAAAATGGCAGTGCGCATAGCCAATAAGGAGGGAATATGCTAATTGAATGCCATGCCCTCAAAGATGGCAACATCCACAAGATGGTGGCACCCAGTCCCCTCAGTCCCGCTAGGGCAGCAGGCACGTGGCATGGACGGGCCCACCCCCAGCCTACAAGCCCCAGGTGGGCCCAGCCATTCCGTACACCTACCTCTAGAGTCACCCAGCCCCATCAGCCCCCAGCCACCCAGGGCCAGCCAAGGCGCAGGCAAGCCTCGGATGGTGGCTGCCCATTCTCCCAGGGCTGCCTGAGGCTCAGGTAACCAAGGCCAGTGAAAGCTTGTACTGCCAGCAGTGGCAGCAGCAGAGGTGTGAATGGGGCATGGCCTGTCCTGATCACTAGTCAGCTCCTGCCCCTGAGGGCTTGGAACTGTGAGAGGGGTGGGCCAGGCTGAGGGACCCCCCACTCCAGTGCATGGATTTTCATGCACCAGGCCTCTAGTGTGTATAATAAAAGCCTAAGCGATTGTTATGGCAGAACAACCGTTTGCTATGATGCCCACTGACAACCTGGGGGCAAACACTAAACGCAGGAGCTGTCCCCTAGTGATGAATGCACTCCCACAGCGGGTATGGCGCTCAGCCAGAAGCCGGGCTTATAGCTGGAGAGCACAGCTGCCACGGGGGAAGCCTCTCCCAACTCTGTGGCAGCACTACTGAGGGACAGCAGTAGGCACAGTGGCCAGGATGAGCATGAGTGGCAATGGTGCCTGGCCCCGATTCAGGCTCCTCCTTGGCCATCTGCCACTTGGTGCACTGCTACATCCCCCAAGGGCTCCCAGACTGTGAGGAGACCTCCTCATCCTCCAGTGCACAATTTTCATGCACTGGCCCCTCTAGTATATATTGAATTGTTTACATTAAGCTCTAAAAAAATATTGGAATATCTTCAACACCTATATCAAAATTAGCATTCATTATCTTGTGTGGTAGAATTATTGGTAATTTTTCTTTTTACTTTCTGGAATTTTCAAAAATGATTACAATGCAGTATTTTTATTATGAAGAAAATGTTACTTTAAAAAGTAGATATTTCTATATGTTTTCTTTAAATAGATATAGGGAGGACAGCTGAATATTCTAAGATCTGAAAACACTAACAACTTTTGTAGAAATTCAACAGTATTTCAAATGAACTAAATATTGAAAACAAAACAAAATCTGATTGCTTTCAATCTTTATGGCTTTTAATGGAGATTGAAATTCACCTATTTTCTTCTAGAAACTTGATCAAAATGCCACTGAAAAAGTCCAGGCAATGTTTATAGCCATTGATGAGCTCTTGTATGAGCAGAAGTTGAGCATACATACTAAGAGTCTACAAGAAGAGTGCCAACAGTGGGCATGTAGTTTCCCTCACCTCAGGTATTGAAGCCCTAACGTTAACATATTCATTGATAATACTAAAACTTGAAAAGCTTGTATTATGAATCTTTATGGACATAGTTTTGATAATGTAAATAAGGCCATGCAGTGTAAAGCTTCAGTTGAGAGAAAACTAAATTGATGGAAGTTATTTGGAATTTTCATAACTATCCATTTCTGTACCTGTAAAATAATTTCTATGCCTGAAGCTGACATATGTGTATTGTGGCTGTCCAAAAGCCCTTCTTTGAAGTAAGACAGTTAGAAAATGTAAATACAAGGTATTTACACTCGTACCTACAGGTAAATTCTTAATTATAGTTGAAAGCACACATAAGCTGTTGGAAAACTTACTTCAGAAACCTTATTAGTGCACTTAACACACATACTAATTTATAAAGCTTCATGTTCTAAAGAATATAATTCATGGTTTTCATTAATTTGATCTTGCTGTCACCCATTTTGACAGGTTTAATACAGAGGATGAAAGAAAAAATTACAAACATTTGCTCAGTTTCCTTGGATTTTTTTTTATTGGGGGGGGTGTCTATAATAGCTTTACCTTTTTCATGTCTATTCTATAGAAGATATATATATATTCAGTAATAAAGCTCTGTATTCACATTTTTTCTTAAAAACAATTCTTAGTATCAGAATAAGGATATAATAGACCTCTATTAGAGTCCAGCTACTTGTTCTGAAAATATCTACATTTTTTTATTCATGCCAGGTAAAGGTGCTTAATTGTCTTTTTATGTTCATTTTGAAGGATTTTGGGTAAGCAGATAATCACTCCAAGTGAAGGTTATGAACTGTACCCTAGATCTCCTTCTGCTATTTCAGCTTCACATGAGGCAACCTTGTCTCAAGAAAGAGATTCTACTATGTAAGTATTCTGATATGTAAGTATGTATGTATCTGAATGCCCAAGTATTAAAATACTTCCTTTTTTTTAAATAAAGTATTTATTTATGCATCTTATGCTTGACAACTTATTCTTTAAATATTTTCTTTTTTTAAATGTTTTTATTGATTTGAGAGATAGAGATAGAGATAGAGATAGAGATAGAGAGAGAGAAACGTCGACCAGCCACCTCCTGCACTCTCCTCCACTCCCCACTCACCATGGGGATGGAGCCGCAAACCTGGCCTGTGCCCTGACTAAGAATTGAGCCATTATCTTTCAGTTCATGGGATGACTCTCAAATAACTGAGCAACTCTGGCTGGGCACTTCCTACTTTTTGATACTTAATAAAGCACAGCAAATTCTAATCTTTATGCATATTAGAATTTTCTTTATAATTTTTTATTCAAAAATACATTCCCTAGGGTTTAAGGATATTTTTGTTATATAAAATCTATATTATCTATACCTATATACATCTATCTACAGATACAGGAAGTTCTCTCTTGGAATAAATGTGTAACTAGACTGGTTTAAAGAAGGTTTGGGGCCTAAGAAATAGACTTTAAAAATTTTTTTAAAAAGTGTCTTTGTTTAAACGTGTAGTATTAATTACAACTTAATCTTTTTATAGACGTTAATCTGCTGTTAGTTTGTTAACTTAAAAGGGTTATATTAGTTAAAATGGCTAATTCTTTTGAACAACTCAGGCTCTTTAAATAGCAACAAAATACGTATACCCAAATAGGTTTATATCAAAACCTATGCTTACCTTAAATCTGTTGTAAAAAAAAAAATCACAGTTTCAATTTATTTTTTTATTATTTCTATACTTCTTCCTAAGACTGTAGTTTTACTTATTTAATACCATCTAAGAGTTGTCATACTTATTTTGGAAGGTTCTTTTGCTTACTGTAATTTCATCAGACTGCAAAGTAAAGCATTACTGTTTTAGGTGTTAGGGTCATAGGGTCTGGATTATCAACTAACTGACTTTTCATCAGAAATGGGATTTGTTTGCTTTTCTCAGTTATTTAAACACTAGGTTGAAATTTCTTTTTAACTTAACCTCCATTATGCATCAATAAGCCTTTTTAATTTTATTCCTTGTATATAAATTTCAGATTTTTACAAACTAATATATTCCACAGAGATTAAGTGTTCATTAATACTCACTGACAAAAATTGCATAGGTCATTTGACATCATTAAGATATATTTTCTAACCTGTCAGTATAAACTTTATATACACATTATTCTTATGTTACAATTATAAATAGTAGTTTCATTTCGAGATTTGATCTCAAAGGAAATAAGGAATCAAGACTAAGCCGTTATCTCCCCCAAGGGCTGAATCATCATTTTGTAACACACTACAGACCTCCTTTCTTTTCTTTCCACCTGCTCCCATCACTGCTGGTTGACCCTTCTTATTTTTAGTTCTGCTTTTATTGACTATTTGACTTACAGTTTTCAATGATGACTTTTCTTTACTATATAGCACAGATAAAACAAATACCTATCAATGCTGATATATACTTAGATGAAACAAATTTTCCAGCTATTAGTATATACCACTACTTATAGAAAACAATAAAAAATTAAACATAATCTGTGATATTTACTTTCATGTAACTACTACTTTGTCCACATGTGATTTTCTCTCTCGAGTACCATTATGAACTCATAACATTGCAAAGTAGTTACATGTTTTGGGGCCATTTAGGTAAAATAAGGATTACTTGATCACAAAATCACTGCAATACCATCATGTTACTTAGAATGGCATGTAATTTAAAACTTATGAATTGTTTATTTCTGGAATTTGCCATTTAATATTGTCAGACCACAATTGTTTTGGGTAATTAAAACAGCAGAAAGTTAAACCATGGGTAAGGGTGAACCTTTATATCTAAAGTAGTCAAGATCATAGAAACAAAAGTAAAAATGTCATTACCAAGGTGGGGGGGGGGGGCTCGGAAGAGGGAGGAGCAATTAGTTTTAATGGGTATCAGAGTTTAAGTTTTACAAGATGAAAAGTTCAAAAGATCTGTTGTGCAATAATATAAATATACTTAATACTACAGAACTATACAGTTTAAAATGCTTAAGATGGTAAATCTAATGTGAAATATTTTTTATTTTATTTTATATTTTATTTATTTACTAGAAGCCCAGTATACAAATTCACGTACCTGTGGGGTCCCTCGGCCTGGCCTGCAGGATCAGGCCTAAACTGGCTCTCTGACATATCCCAAGGGGTCCCAGATTGTGAGAAGGCACAGACCAGGCTGAGGGACCCCACTGGTGCACAATCAGGGCCAGGGAGGGACGCAGGAGATTGGCCAGCTGGGGAGGGACTGTGAGAGGGCTCTAGGGCATGTCAGGCCCATCTTGCTCAGTCCTCGGCTGGACCCCAGCAGCAAGCTAACCTACCAGTCGGAACATCTGCCCCCTGGTGGTCAGTGCATGTCATAGTGAACATTTGAGCAGCCTTAGCATATCATTAGCATATTATGCTTTGGTTGAATGGATGATCGGACGCTTAGGCTTTTATTATATAGGATTTATTTATCCTCACCCAAGGAGTAAGGATATTTTTTCCATTGCTTTTTAGAGAGAGTGGAAGGGAATGGGAGTGGGAAGGAGAGAGAAACATTGATGTGTTAGAGACACATCAATTGGTTGCTACCCACTCACATCCCCACGAGGGTTGGGGATTGAACCTGCAACTGAGGTAGGTGCCCTTGATCAGGAATAGAACCTGTGACCCTTTGGTCCTCAGACCAACACTCTAATCACTTAGACAAACTGGCTAGGGCTTTACCACATTAAAAAAAAAACAACACATTACAGTGATATGATATGGCTGCTATTTGTTCTAAGCATACCTCCCTCATGTCACTAATCACATATTATAGCTTTTCCTGTAATTTTCTTTGATTCTTTTTAACTGTCCTAAATACAAGAGCCAGTCAAGTTAATTACAAATAAGTGGGGGTTGTTTTTTAGACACAAAGAACTTAAAGCTCTCCAAAGCCATAGAAATACTCTCTTTCAATTCTTCTGGAAGGACCATCCACAATCATATTTCCTTTCCATTACATAGTACTAAGTTGTTTTTTTCTTCCTTTGCCTTCATAAAATCACACCTTCATGTAAATTTCCTCTATTTAAGTCATTTCGAGAGGTCCACTGGGAAATAAGTTTGGTCTGAAATGGAGCTGAGAGTGGTTAATTATACTTTTCAGCTCCTGTCGGAAAGGAGAGGTCTTGGCCACTTGTTCCTTCCAACCACCCTGGAGGGCCTTGCAAAGGATCATCTCCAGAAAGGCTGCAGAATTCCACCCCCTAAGGCCTACACCTAGAGGAGCTGGCTCCAAATTAAACTTTTTGTTTAATAAAGCTAGCCAAGTCATTTCATTCTCCATGCATGTGGGAGAAGAAGAAGTACCAAAGATTTTTTTCCCTCTCACAAGAAAACAGATCTCAACTTAAATATTACTACCAGGGCAATACATTATTAGGTAAGACCACTGTTATTCTTTTAGTAAGTAAAAAAAATTACACACATTATAAAAGTTAAAGTTTATTTTTCAGACAATCTCTGAAGTCTGGTAATTTAAAAGATTCCTTTGTTAGAAATAACATTTGCAAAGACAATTTAATGATATAGAACACCATCTGTTTTTTTTTTGGTGTGTGTTTTTTTTTTTTGCTGCAGCTTTAGGGAAAATGCAACATTTCCCTTCTCATCTAACTAAAAAAAAATTTATTTTTTTTTACTAAGAGAATGGTCTATGCTTTGTTAGCCCTATTTTTTTCTCAAAGCAAATAATTACCACTGACTAAATAATGATTGGTTTAATAATCACAATAACATATGGAATGCTGGGTGTGCAGAGTTTGATAGCTTTTGATTTTTTGTGTTTAGGTAGAAAAAACAACACAAAGCATGAAATATATAATTTCAAAATAAGGTCAGTCCTTTTCAGAAAAGAATATTTAGTAGTCTTACTGGTCTTTTGTCCTTATTTTGGTATATATTAAAAAAATTTTGTCATGATTGGCATAAATCTGTAAACTGGAAATTGGGAATCATCGTTTTAGAATTTCAGGACACAAAAAAAAACACACTTTAAATCTCAAATATAGAGACTTTTGTAAACAGTTCTTCTAGTAGTTTAGATATGTTGGTTCTGCAAACTGTTTCTCTTTTACTGTCTCTCCATCCCCATGCCTCCCATCATATTTAGTTCAGGCTCTCATCAGCTTACCAGTTCTTGCCTCAATTTTTACATTAGCCTCCTAACCTCATTATCCTCCTCATCATTATCCTGGTGATCTTAAGCAAAGTCATTCCCCTTCTTAAAAAACCTGTTTTCATTGCAATCAATTAACCCAAGTTAACACACAAAGTACTTCACTGTCTGGCCCATCATACCTTTCAACCACTTCCTATGAGCCCTACATTTTATTTAGTGGCTTACATAACAGAGAAGTTTATTTCCATTTTGAAGTAAATCTGGAGGAAGGGTATCTAAACATAGTATAGTAGTGGCATGGTGTTTACAGGGTCCTGGGCTCCTTTTATCTTTCTGTTGCACCATACTAGCAGATGATGTTTTTCCTGAAGTTTTCTTTGTGGTCCAAGATAGCTGACAGAGTTCCACATATGACATTCACTTTCCAGGTAGCAGAAAGGAGAAGAGGCCGAAGGGCAAAAGGACTCCCCTTATAGCCATGCCAGTTTCCTTAAATAGCCTTCCCAGAATCCCACCTAACAATTCTACTCATAACTTATTGGCTCTATCAGGCTGCAAGGTAGTGGAAAATGGTAGTCTCTGAAGTGGGGATTACTCTCCTGAGTTAAACTGACATGATTTATTAGAAAAGGAGAGAATGGATATTGGGGGCATCTAGCATTCTCTGTATTGTACCTACTTTGTAATATGTTCATACTTACCATTTTATTGTAGGTATTTCACATTTTCTCCTACATTAATGTAATGACCTTATACTATTCCATTGCATTACTTTTTTTTTCAGCTTTAACATAGAGTTTTTATTTCTCAAATGAAAATGAAATATTGACCAAAGTAAGTGGATGTGAAGAACAACTGTATTCCAAAAAATTTGGAAAAAAAAATAAGGCTATGTCTATGAAAGTTTTTTATTTTTTATTTTTGGTTAATTCCTTCACCTTATCCACCCAGCTCTTAAACCCCATCCCTTCTGATCACTGTCAGTCTGTTCTCTATAATATGCCTTTATTTATTTATTTATTTATTTATTTATTTATTTATTTATTTATTACATTTTATTGATTTTTTTACAGAGAAGAAGGGAGAGGGATAGAGAGTTAGGAACATAGCTGCCTCCTGCATATCCCCTCCTGGGGATGTGCCTGCAACCAAGTTACATGCCCTTGACCAGAATCGGACCTGGGAGCCTTCAGTATGCAGGCCAATGCTCTATCCACTGAGCCAAACCAGTTAGGGCAATAATATGCCATTATTTAAACAACCAATCCTCAAACCTGTATTTTGAAATTGTTGGGCTAGCTTTAATTTTTGACAATGATAAGCAATTCTGTGAAAAATTTATAGCTAAATCTTGTAGGGCACATTCTTGAAGGTAATCCCAATAAATGGAATCACTGAATTAATAGGTATATTTATTTTAAGGCTTCTAATGCATATTTCCAAAATGTCTTCCAGAAAGATTTTACCACTGGCCTTGCTGAAAAGTGTCATAGATTTATTTTTTCCCCCATTTAAAGGTACAAAAAAGTATAAAGAATAATATGAAGCATATCTTGGTTATCTATATCTATATCTATATATATATAAAAGCCTAAGCGACAGTTTGCTCAACTGGTAGCTAATGTAAAAGGACCACCAGGGGGGAGATGCTCAATGCACAAGCATGGAAACATGGAACAGACTGATGAATCTTGGAAGGAAGGAGGAAGGGGGATGGTGGAAGGAGATTAACCAAAGATTTTATATGCATACTAGACCCCGGTGCATGGATTCATGCACCAGTGGGGTCCCTCAGCCTGGCCTGCAGGTATTGGGCCAAAATTGGCAGTCTGATCCCCTGAGGGGTCCTGGATTGCAAGAGGGTGGAGGCCAGGCCGAGAGACCCCATCAGTGCACAAATCCGTTCACTGGGCCTCTAGTATCTAATATTTAGTTAAACTAAGCCATTTTTAAAAATGGTATTTCTTAAATAATCAAATACCTCCTACCCTGGAACCGATTAATCAGTAGAGACCATGACCTTAACCATAACTCAACTCCTTTAGTCATCATGATTAATGTTAGCCCCCTATATAACCCCCATCCTCTGAAAGACAGATCTTTAAGCAGATTTGCTCACCTGTAAGTAATAAACTTGTCTCTCTCTGCTGGAAAAAAAAAATTGTATTGCTCAGATCTGACTTTCTCCACAGTAAGCTTGCTGAAGTGAATGAATCATCATATATTCATTGAATACCTGGGTTTGAAGAAAATTTTAAATATAAATAAGAGAGGATGCCTGCCCTTAAAAAGCATGCATTTTGATTAATGATGGAACTATTGAAATAAGAACATAACCTCCTGAGGTGCCTTTAAAGATGTAATTGTGAATATAAATATGCTTAGATTTTTAAAAAATTTATTTTATAGCCACAGCTGTTGCATCTGAAAAGATAAGCAGTATTCAATACTGCGTAATATACTTAAGCAGAGTGTGTCTATGGCTAGTATTTATCCTGCCTGCTCTGAGAATTAATAAGCATTAATGTTTATAGTAGTCAAGGGAAGTGTCATCAGGACAAGGGAGTTTGAATTTTGAGAGCTATTTATGCTAATTAATATTTTCTTTTTCTTTCTCCCAGATTTGGTATTAGGGGAAAGAAGTTACATTTCTCAACTTCTTATGTTCATAAAGCATCTTCCATTGCCAAATCCCCTAGCTTGTGTTCTATGGAAAAAGAAGAGGAAGACTGTGTAATTCTCTCTGAAGGAGTAATAGAGGAATACTTAGCATTCGACCACACAGATATGTGAGTATTATGTTTTTTAAGCTTCTTTCTTTTTTTCTTTTTTTAAAATATATTTTATTGATCTTTTACAGAGAGGAAGGGAGAGGGATAGAGAGTTAGAAACATCGATGAGAGAGAGACATCTATCAGCTGCCTCTTGCACACCCCCTACTGGGGATATGCCCGCAACCAAGGTACATGCTCTTGACCGGAATCGAACCTGGGACCTTTCAGTCCACAGGCCGACGCTCTATCCACTGAGCCAAAC
>PVJN01042026.1:0-18470 GCA_004026805.1 Lasiurus borealis | reverse complement strand
TTGGGAGACGGAGAATGTGGAAAAACCTGACCTTCCTCCCAGTTAGAACGGCGGCGTGGCCAGGGCAGTGTGGCAAGACCGGGAGGGCGCTGCCGGCGCCGGCTTTGGCTGCTGGCAGGAAACAGCACGCTCTCCGTCCCTGGGTCCCCACCCCGGGGTCACATGGCGATGGCATCCAGCATGGGCTTTGCACTTCAGACCTGGGTTGAAATCAGGCTCAGCCGTGTGCATGGATCAGTCACTTCCCGGGCCTCAGTTTCCCCATCTGTGAAATGAGCGCAGGGTCCCTGCGGCCTGGGAGAGGCGGGCCTGCAGCACAGGGCACTCACTGCTTTTGTGTAAGAACCCGTGCCCACTTCTCGCCGGCAGGGGCTCGGCACACCGCAAGCCGTGTGGCCACCCTTTCACCTCCAGCCTGCTCTCACCTGTGAAACACGGGAGCCCTTTGGAGGACAGAAAGGATGCCGGGGTGACTTGGGTAGAAGTCCATCCTTTTGCACAATCCCGGTCAGCTCTGGTTCGGAAAACACCCTCGCCCAGAGAGTCCAGAAGACCGCTGCTTGTTCGGGAATCCTGCCCCGTGGCCTAGGAGTCACTTCTTACCACCCTGAACGTCTCAGCAGCTTGCCTGCCTTCTAGCAATTCCCAGCCCCGGCTGGCTGAACTGTTCCCCTCTGCGGCCAGCAGGGGGAGGCACCTGTCTCTCCTGTCCGTTTCCACAGTCCTCCCTGGTTCACCCCCTGCCAGCCCCGCAGGCCTCCTCCCCATCTCCTCCTCCCAGGCCCCCTGAGATGCGGCCCTGGCTCCTGGCTCTGCCCCCTCCAGGTGGTGGAAGCTCGCAGACCTGCAGGGAGATGCCGTGGCTGAGAGCAGGGCAGGGATTTCCTCCTGGGCTGGGGGTCAGACACCCTGGCATCCTTGGCACGGAGTTGGCTGGTCTCTCTCCTTGCTGGGTCCACTCCAAGTCGGCGTGGCCCCAAGAGAGACCCAGGCTTCCATTTCCAGCGGTGACAGAAGGGCAGCAAGGGACCCAGTCATGGGACACGCCCGTGAGACATTCCTTAGCAGGTGTGTCCCATGCCAGGGATGACACAGACTCTGGAGTTGTGATGTGCTCTGAAGAGGTGACATGCCTCTCACTCCACAGAGGTGACACACCCCTTTATGGGCAAAGTGGCCAACCCAGTTAATGTGCCCCTCAGAAGGGACACACTCTCAGTCAGGACTGATCTGGCCCACAGAGGGGACAGGATCCACAGAGGTGACACAGCCACTGCGGCTCAGCCCTACCCATGCCCGTGGCACCGTGGGCCCTGCAATGCCCACCTGGAAATCCTGCTACTTGGTTTCAAGACCTTGCAGCTCAGAGAACAGCCCTCAGCCAATAGAGGCCTGTGCCAGCCCAGCTCCTGTGCCCCAGCTGGAAGCTGGTTGCCACCCCATTCAGGGGCAAAGGGGTTCCTCCGAGCCCCTGCCCTCCTGCCCATAGGAGGCTGTTGCTGCTTCAAGCCTAGCAGACAGAGGGAGAGACAGGAATCAGGGAGAGGAAGTGTCATCCGTGATTTATGGATAATGAACTAATTTAATCCCGGGTTTCTCTTGTGCCTCCCATTTAGTAATTTGTTCTCTTTCTTAATGGCTCGAGTTCTTTATCAGACTGTGACAGAGGGGAGCGGTGAGTCATCACACCGGGTTGGGAGGGTGACCTATATACCGGGACCGGGAGAGCAGGTCCTAGGAGCTGGGCATCAGCTCCATCCTCCATGCTCACCCTGCTGGGGGCGGCTCTGAGTTGGCACAGCTCCCATCAGAGAGTGGGCAGGAAGCCGGCGTGGGTGGCCGCTCACGGTGGGTGGTGCCGGGCCTGGGTAAGCGGCGGGTCCTGGCGAGCCCTCTGAAGGTGGGGATGATGGGTCCCCCTAATGCCCCACAGCTCACTTTCAGCCGCACTGAGAGTGAGCTAAGACCTTGAGGTCAGGGCACCTCGGCTCCAGTCCTGGATGCCACTTTCCTTGGGACTCTGGGTGCATCGAGTCTCTGCTGGAGCCAGAAAAAGAGGTTCCAAAGGGTGAGAGCACCCACCTCTGTCCTTGCCCTGCTTCCTGCATCTCCTACTCAAATCTGAGTCTTCCCTTCAAGGTTATTTGATTTATTTTCCTTTCCTTCTGGAAGAGGGGCAGAGGGTGATCTGTGCACAGAGATGGGGAGAGCGAAGCCTGAGAAAGCCTGGAATTCGGTTGCCAGGTGGGGGACCCTTAGGGCAGGCTCTTCTCTGCCACATCCAGGTCACCTCGTTCAGTGGTTTGGCCCAAAGGTTCCCTCACACAGGATGCGGCTGGCTAGATGGCCACAGCTGCCGAGAGCGCAGGAAGGAGCAAAGGCAGAGGCCTCTGGCTAGTTGGCCAGGAGGAGTGAGGGCAGAAGAGGTGTGGACAGGCAGGCTTGCACAGTCAGCACACCCTGCTGGCACTCGCCATGGGAAGAAATGATTATTGTGACTGTCTCCAGGCAGGTGAGCTTGGACCGCGGCGTTCAATAGCACCTAAACTGGTGCCACCCGCCTCCCTTGAGCCTGTTCTCTGCCCCCAGACCACTGCCTCTTGCCCGCCAAGACCCGCCCGGTGGGCTCTGTGATCATGCTTGTCCTCCTCTCACAGTTGGTGGTCTAGAGGGCACAGGTCATTGCCACGTCCACCACCCCCTTCTCTTCTCCCGGCATTCCTGGGAGGTCCCCGTGAACCAGAACTACTATAAGTGTAGTCAGTGCTTTATTGAAGCAGGATGTACACGCAGAAACACGCGCACCACTTCATGGCTCTCTGACGGCCTGTGATCTTAGCTCCATTCTGCCTAAAGGACACGGGCGTTTGGAGAGGTGTGCGGACACCCCCAGGTCTGTTTGTGCATCGAGCGGTGGAGAGGGTGTCCGCATTTCAAAAGGGATTTTCATCGTTAACGTTTGATTTTTTTCTTTCTTTTGAGAGCAAGCCGACCGAATGGAAAACAGCAGTGCTTTCCTTTTATGGGCTTTATGAACACAAGGGGGTGTCCGGGGAGGACATGGGGCGCTGTAAGTCATCCCCTCCCCGGGGTACTAAGGCTCCTGGTTTGGGGGATGAGCGTTCTGCTGAGGTGTCTTCCGTAAAGCCGCGTAGCCACTTGCAGGACAGACTTCGCAGTGCGTCTGAAGTCCGCAGACTCAGAGAGGCTGGAGAAAGGAACGGTGCACTTGAACCATTTATTTCGGCAACCTTTAATTTCGCAGTCATTCTTTATACCAACACTTCGGGGGCATATTTTGGAGAGTCAACAAAGCCTTCTTAGGAGCGGCCTGATCCTCTGCTCGCAAGTCTGTTTCTAAGCTGCGTGTGTGAAATGGCTTTTTTAATCTCACGTTTCAAAGAGGAAAGCATTTATTTCTCTTTGGTGAAGGGGGAGGGGACTGTGGATGTGCGGCTGTCTCGGTGCGGAAGACAAGAGGCCCTCTCCCCTCCCCCAGAGGGCGGGGACACCGGGTGGGTTCCCACTTGTCTGGATGTTTTCGTGGGACTCCTGGGCGGGGGGGAGGGGGGGGTAAAGCAGGGAGGGGGGGTGTGCTAGCAGGCCCCTTCCAGTTCCCCGAGAGCATGATGTAGGGCAATTAGCAGCCATTCCCCCTTCGTCATCTCTGCCTTCAAAGAGATGTCTAGGGACCTTCCTGACGGTCTTTGGAGCAGAGGCGACAAAAGCCCAATCAATTAGCCAATATCCACCCACAGGGACAGAAATGGCAGGCAAGGCAGAGCCTGACAGGAGATCCATTCTCAGGGGGCGGGAGGAGATGAATCGGAGGATTGGGAGAGCTGCACTGGCCAGGCCGTCCTCGGCACCTGCAGAGGCAGACGGGGTGCCCAAGGAGGTGATGGGGGGCAGGGGGAAGGCCACCCCTGTCCCACAGCCCTGCTCACAGGTCCCGCAGCCTCGGCAAGGGAAGCAGCAGCTGGTGGCGCTGCCCCGCCAGAGGGAAGATGCTTTGCCAGCAAAACCTGCAAGTCATCCTGCCGCAGCTGCCGGCCTGGAGACAGACAGGCCCCGGCGGGCGGGCGGGCGGGCGCTGGGAGGAGGGCGGCTCTCAGCCAGGCTTCGGGCGGTCTGCCCCACCCGCTGGCTCCCTCTGCACCGCACACTGGCTTCCTGGCTCCGCATCCTCTCTCCAGGGCATGGACCGGTCGCTCCCTCCCTCCTCCCTTCGTGACCCCCTGGCACCTCAGCAGCCACTTTCCCGCAGTCCCGGGCACCCCGAGAGACTGCGTTTGGTTTGGCCCAGGATGAGTCAGGCGATGCTGCTGTTTTAATGGAATTAGTGGCCGGCTTCTAAAAATCAGGAAATGTCTCTTGAAAGCTGGACGCTCTGGGGACACTGGGCCTGAGTGGCCCCCGTCCCTGCCTCTCCCACTTCTGACACCTCGTTCGTGCGCCTGGCCCTCGGGGGCCACTGAGTTCGTGAGCGCTCACCTGGCACCTGCAGAGGCAGAAGGCAGGGGGGGTGGCACTCTGCCCTCTGGCCCACCTCCCCAGAGAGTGGGACCTCCTCTGCGTGCAGACCCCCTCCTGATGCCATCAAGGCCCTTCCCAGCCTCTCCTGCAGGGACCTGCTTCCTCCACCAGGGTTGTGGCCATTGGTTTCAATTTCCTAACTCTTGTCCCCGGGGCCAAGACTTAATCCCCTTTGGAAACAGATTTTTTAAAAATATATTTTTTATTGATTTTTTACAGAGAGGAAAGGAGAGGGGGTAGAGAGTTAGGAACATCAATGAGAGAGAAACATCGATCAGCTGCCTCCTGCACACCTCCTACTGGGGATGTGCCCGCCACCAAGGTATATGCCCTTGACCAGAATTGAACCTGGGACCTTTTGACCCACAGGTTGACACTCTATCCACTGAGCCAAGCCAGTTTTGGCTGGAAACAGATTTTAGGATGTAATTCTCCATCTCCATAACCCAAGGAAGGCTGAGGGGACTCAGGAGTTCACCATGCCCTGAAGGTGAAGAAATGGCATCTCAGAGTGGTTCCCAGTGTCAGGGAACATCCTGTGGTACACAGCCTCCCCCTGGAGCCCCGTTTGCTGCTGGGGCTGTCAGGGGCCTGGTGTGGAGCTGCAGGGGAGTGACCGTGTACTCTCCCCCCCATCCCACCCCCACCCCCACAGGCACACCGGCTCCAGGGCTCTCTCCTCAGAGGGTCATGTGCAGGCTGCTACCCTGCAGCCCCCGGGCCAGGATTCCAGTCGGCCACGTGCTCTCTGTGCCCACGTTCAGACTCCCTCACCACGGACACGGAGCTCTGCTGGACAGCTAAGCTGTTCACATCACCCTCATTTCCAGTTCAAGGCCATCGAGCTGTTCCCTGCAGGATGCGGAGTGGGAAGTGGGCCAGGCAGAGAGAGTACAGACAGTCCATCTTGTTATGATGGCTTGACTTAGGATTTTTCTGCTTTAAGATGGTGCTAACGCGATAGACATTCAGTAGGAACCACGCTTTGAATTTCTAGCTAGCCATATGCGGGAGACCCTCCCATGATGCTGGGCAGTGGCCGAGGGCCGCAGCTCCCAGTCAGGCACACAATCATGAGGGTAAACTGATGCATGTGTTCATGTACCAGAGATGCTGCCCAGCTGTATGTAGGCGAATGGGAGTGCTCTGAGCACGTTTAAGGCAGGCCGGGCTAAGCTATGATGTTTGGTAGATTGGGTGCATTACATGCATTTTCAACTTGGGATATTTCCAACCTACAGGGGAGTTTTGGGTTATAACCAGGGCATCCAGCTTTCAATCTGTAAATGGAGTGGGGAGGACTGATAGAAAAACCTGATTTTCCCCCCAACTTTCCTCCCACTGTATGCAGAAAGCTGCCCTCTGTGCCCTGTGGCCAGAAGCCAGCTCCAGCTCTGGGTATGTGCAGAGGTCTCTCAGCTGGCATGGATCACCCGTGGCATGGTGTCAGAGGGGCTCCTGAAGGCTTTGATCTTAAAGTACAAGTTTGCAAGCCCAAAGGGAGGAGTGTGTGTGTGTGTGTGTGTGTGTGTGTGTGTGTGTATGTGTGTTGGATGGGGGGGAGGGGGAGGATGGGGAGATTTGTCTCCAAGGAGTCTCTCCACATGTCCTCTGAGAAAGGTAGAATTCCTGCCCCAGGTTAGGGCCCTAAAGCAGGATGCTTCACGGACTAGGCAACTTAGAAAGGGCTTTCAGCTCTGCTCGCATCATTTTCTAGTTTCGGGGTTTCGGGTTGCCCAGAATCTCTCCGTAAATGAGGAGAAGAACTCCTCCCCTTTTATCTCATCGTGACGCCAAATGCGATGGCATTCAGGCTGTGAAGGTGTTCTGCCAACTTTCAAGGGCTTTGCCAGGTAGTGAGACACAAGCTCAGAGCCCACACCCTTCATAGTCAGCCGGTGCTGCGTGGCCGGAGCGGGGGGCCGCCGGCTCCTGGAGCCGTCTGTCCGGCTGTACTTCAGGCACTCACTCACCTGTCGGCCTCCCGCCTCTGACTTCCTGTGCGGGGCAACAAGAAGCTGGACATATTCCCAGAGTAACAAGTGGGCCGGGAGACTGGGCTGGGGACATCATGTTTATATGCAAACAAGCACATATGATTGTGTTCCATGCCCAAGTCCATGGATTTTAATGTTAACACTGGAGCAAAGAAATGTGCCCGTGCAGGAATGGGGAGTGCAGGCTGCTTGGGGCTGTTTTCCTAGGGGACTCAGGACTTCTACACTGTCCTCTGAACTGTTCTCAGGGTGGGGAAGGCACTGTGTGGGGAGCAGCAGTGCTGAGGAGAGAGGCCTGGCCCTGAAATGGTCCCACAGGAGCAGCTTCCTTACTGGGGTGAAGGGGCGCACACACCAACGTAGGAGAGGAAACAGCTCACATGTGGCCGGAGTGATGGAGATGTTCAGGGGAGGCTGAATATCTGGAGGAGGTAGGAGGAGAAGGAGGAGGAGGAGGAGGAGGAGGAGGAAGGAGGGAGGAGGGGCAAGAGGTGAGATTTCAGGGCCCAGGCACATAAACTCAGACAATCAGATTGGGCCAAAGGTTTTGGAGAGAGAGGATGTGGCAACTGGGACTGGGTCCCGCGGTGAGGAATCTGGGGTGAATATAACAGGTCTTAGAAACCCCAGAAACCAGTGGATCAGTCGAGTGACCTGGCTACAGGGTTGCTTTAGGCGAATGGGAGTGCTCTGAGCACGTTGAAGGTAGGCCAGGCTCAGCTATGAAGTTCTGTAGATTGGGTGTGTTTACATGCATTTTCAACTTAGGATATTTCCAGCCTATGATGTAACCAGAGCGTCCATCTTTCCATCTGTAAATGAAGGGAGGAGGATCATGCTCATTTCTGAATCTCTGCAATCTCGGGGCCTGCGGTTTAATAGGTGTTCAAGAAAGGCGCACAGCATGACTGGACATGTTTTATGTACTGACGAGTGCAGATGGTGTTGGCGTTCCCGGAATCCCGCAGAGGACGGAGCGAGAGCTGCTGGGCACAGCGGGTAGGCAGGGCGGTCCATGGCAGAGGATGGCATCTTCCCTTCAGGAAAGCAGAGATGGGTGGTGTGGTCTAAACGCACACGGGCATCCGCGGGGCGCTTGTGTGACACAGAACTCCCGGCCCCGCATCGCCCACTGAACCCGCACCTGCGTTTTAACAAGATTCCGCCTGATTTCATGTTGGAGACAGATTTCTAGTTTTCCCTTTGGCCTGGAGTTGTTCAGACAGGAGGGCCTTTAAGGTGTCTCTCCTCCCAGAAGACAAGGGAAATGCAGGGGTGGGCCAAAGTAGATTCATATTTGTGAGTACGTGAACCACGCAGTTTATTCTTGTATTGTTATTTATTAATTAATAAATAATAATTCTTGTGTTGTTATTTATTAACACGTCTATGTCTATTACAACTGTAAACTAAATCTACTTTGGCCCACCTCGGTATTCTCTATACGCAAACGCAGCCAACCTTTTACAACCATCTTCTCTGGCTTCTCAGAATGGTCAAGGGCCTGCCTCCTGTCCCCCAGCAAAGTCAGAGCTGGTGGGGAGCAGCAGGAGTCACAGGTCATTGGGGGAGATGGGCCCCAGCGGGTCCTCCAGAAAGTTGGATGCCAAGGGCGTCATTCCTCTTTATGCGTGAACTCTCCACACCAGCCCTCAGCATACAGGTCCCAGGGCGGGACAGAGAGGAATCGCAAGGATCCCCTTCCTCGCTGCCGGTGGGGTTGATCCAGCGTCTTAAGCAGATCAGGAAGGCTTCGCACTGGATTTTGGTCTTGCTGAAGAATAATATCCATCACACACCTATGCACATGTGTGGCTTTCCACCCAGAATGGAACTCAACATGGAATCTGAGGCTGCAGATTCCCGGAAGGAAAGAGAAAGGGCTTCCTATTTAGGAGGCCCATCACTCCCAGCCCAGGGTCAGATCAGAGTAGACTGCTGGCTGTATAGATTCATCTTCTCCAACTTCCTGTACATGCACATCAGGCGGCGGCATCTTCTTAAAATGCAGGTGCGGGTTCAGTGGGCGATGCGGGGCTGGAAGCTCTGTTTCACACAAGTGCCCCGCTGATGCCCCAGAAGGGAGATGCCATGGACCGTCCTGCCTACCCGCTGTGCCCAGCAGCTCTCGCTCAGTCCTCTGAGGGACTCAGGGAACTTCACACCATCTGCACGCATCAGTACATAAAACATGTCCAGTCATGCTGTGCACCTTTTCTTGAAGACCTATTGAACTGCAGGCTGAGGGTGCAGAGATTCAGAAATGAGCATGGTCCTCAGGCGGGGCAGGGCAGACAGGCTCAGCCTTTGTCAGTGAGGCAGAGAGGAAGGGCAGGAGAGAGGAGTGAGTGCAAGGGGCCGAGCAAAGGAACAGCGGTCTTCTTTTTCCTGGACCTTCCTTCTTAGCGGTGTGTTTGCTCAAGATGCCTCATCAGTTAGACACGGGGAAAGGTCTGAGCTGCAGAAGAGGGAGGGGATGTACACACACATCAGGTAGTGGTGCTGTGGGGGGCGGGGGGCACAGGGGCACCACGTGCTGAGCTTCCTGGCCATCACGGCTCCTTCCACCTCTGGGGCGTGAGTTGAGCAACGGATGGCCATCTCCGCTGGGACCCTGCTCTCTTCTGGGCTCCCAGTGCTCCCTCTCTCGGCCCCTCTGTGGGTTGCAGCTCTGAGAACGAGGGGGTGAGGTGGAACTGGCCTGGCTTGCCCTCTCCTTGCTGGTATAAACCCCCATGTGGACAGAGGTGCCCAACTCTGACTCTACCCGAGGCCACCCGAGGCCACCCAAGGCCACCCTGAGGCCCCGGTCTGCATTTCGGAACTTTCTTGCTCTCTGCCCTGTCTTTGTGCCTCTCCTGTTACCTTCAGCCCCGTTTCTGTCCATCACAGAGCACATTCCTTCTCGATTCTACTTCCAAAGGAGCCCCAAGCATGAGGCGGCTGGTCCTTCCAAGACCTCCATGAACGATCGGTGGACTGTGAGGAGCCCTGTCCGACCCTGTGTCCTCCCTCACCCGCTCCGCACGGTCTGCCTCCTGTCCCCTCCTCCTGAGAGCGCTGACATTCCCCTCCCATTGTCCCTCCATTCCTCACGCCCACCAGCAGCTCCCACACCGCCGGGGTCTCTGGTTACACCGGAGGGTTTCTTCCTGAGGAGAGAGCTGTGGCTCTCAGTACATCTCTCCCCGCCCCCCTCACCACCACACACATGTGTGTGCTCCGAGCTCAGAGCTTAGAGGGGGGACTTTGGAGGGCATCTCCCCACATCTGACCCTTTCAGAGCCCAGACAGCTGGGGTGACTTGCCCGCATCTGCCAGCTCTGGTCCCAGTTAGGACCGGCAGGCACAGGCCTCCCCACCGCGTGTGCACGTGTCAGGGTGTGTGGCACCAAGACCAGGAGCCTGGCCTCTGTCCCCCGGCGTGGCGTGGACCCCAAGGCCAGGCAAGGTGAGGTGAGCCGACGTGCTGACCTGCGCGGTCTCCTCGCGGCCCGCGGTCCCCGCGGTGATGCTCACGTGCTCAGGCCATAAATATCTCATGGCGTGTTCCTGCCAGCCCCCGCTAATAGGGCTAATGCTTCCTGAGGAGCAGCCCAAAGCTGCATTAGTCGCAGATGTTTGATTGATTTAAAAGAAAGAGCCTGACCACCAACCTCTCTCTACGGTTTCTCTTCCTGCCACTTTGCTTGCAGGGTTATCTCTGCAATGCAATTAAGGGCCTTAAAAAGTACATTTTCAGGAAGATGCAGAATTGATGAGGGGAGCTGGCCCCGGTGGGTGCCTCGAGATTGTTCCAGTTCCAGGGAAGGGAGCTGGGCTCTGCCCGGAGTTGCAGCCACACCCACCAGGCACCAGGCTTGGGTTTCCAGAGCAGAGCCGGGCCCCAGGAGCCGAGGGGGGTGGGTGGGAGGGGCTGCGGCTGCTTCTGCTGCTTCCGCTACTTCCCTGGTTCTGTGCTCCCTGGTCCTGTGCTCCCGTGGTCCTGTACTTCCCTGGTCCTGTGCTCCCCTGGTCCTGTGCTTTGAAGGTACATCCCTGAGTCCTCTGGGAGAAGCTGAGGCTGCCAGCCCGGAAGCTTCTCATGTGCCTCGCTCAGTGGTCAGCTCGTCCAGGAGCCACCCTGGTGGGTTGGAGCTCTTCCTCGATGGTGTTCTCCTCAGAGCTTTCCTGAATGTGCCCCGGGGCTAGTGCCGTGGCCTGAGCACCTCTCAGGCATGGAGGGTCCACTCTGAGGTCCTGCAAAGCCCTGATGGCTGCTCGGTGCTGTGCAGGTGCAGAGGCCAACTACCCGAGTCTCAGGCTAGTGGGGGAGCCTGGCAGCCCACAGCACAGCCTGGAGTGGGGAGCAGGCTGGCAGGAATGCCAGGCAGCCGGCAGATGCCCAGACTGCAGACAGAGTGGAGCTGCAGCCTGGAAACATTTGCACAATTGGGAGACAGAGGTGGTGAGCATGCGGGTTGAAGAATACTCACAGGCCAGCTCAGGTCGCAGGGGTGTCGCCGAAGGGCGTCTGCTTTGACAAACGGGATGCCAAACTGGGGGCCAGTGCAGACTCGCCTGACCCCTCCTCATTCTGCTGCTCTGCCCCCCACCGTGACACCCTCCAGTGTTAAGCCAGCAGTCTGAAATGTCAGCTGTAAAGGGACACCGCGTTCTGAGCCTGCACAAGCTGCAAACTCTCCCTAATGCGTGCTGGTGGCCCAGAGGGCGGGGGAGACGCCTCCTGCCAAGGTGGCTGGGAAGGCTCACCCCGGATGTACTGTTCCCGCCGGGCCCGGAAGAACCGGCCGGGTGTTGGCAGGTGGAGGTGAAGAGGAGCGGGCTTTCTGCTGAAGGCACCAGGGAGCAGTGAGAGTCTTCGAGGGGGTAAGGGGAACAGCAGACACCTGTTAAGCCAATAGTGAGTGAGCTGGACCAGTGGCTGCAGACCCACAGGGGTGGATTTCCACATCTTGCTGAGAAGTTTGGGGTTCAGGTGATGGTGGTTTCCACCTCTTGCTGAGAAGGTTGGGGTTCAGGTGATGGTGAGCCGTAGCTGGCGGTGGTGCAAGGGGAGAGGCAGAGACAGAAATGAGTTTCCTGAAGATGAATCCAACTGGGAATGAGGAGAGAATGTGGTGTTTGTATGATAGTCAGCTGTTTCTTAGACGGGGCCGGAGGGGAAATTCATCTCAAACTAAAGAACGCGCAGCTCTGATGTTCAACTGGACAAGTCCCGTGGCCACCTCACCTGCCTCAAACACGTTCTCCACTGTGTCTGTTTCTCTCCTCTTCCAGAAACTTCCAGGCAATCACTGCCTTTCCCAGTCACCAACCCTGCTTCTTGAGGCACCCTTGGTACTAGGTCACCCCTCTCAGCTGCACCTCCCTGCCCTCACCCAAGACTTTGGCAGCCTTGTTAACTCTTCCTCCTTCCACTGGTGACTCGGTCATCTCTTCCTAAGGGTCTCCTTCCCTGAGATGAGCTGTGTGACATCATGGAGAAGATTTCATCTCTGACTCATGCGTACCCCTGCAGTAGACTCGGAACCGATGCCATGTGTGGTTCAGATCCCTATTGAACCTCAAGTGTCCAGCCCAGTATGGTGGGCACTGAGTCAGTACCCCCTGAGCGAGGGCCGCAGAGGAGAGAATGTAACGTGCTAACATTGGGACGGGTCAGTTTATCGAGCACAAAATGAGTGGTTCTTCATGGAGAACCGGGCAGACATCAGAATCTCCTGGGAAAGATTTCCAAAGTGGGCATTGCCAACCGCCTTATTTCCATCCCCCAAATCCCTTCTTTGTAGGAATTTGTTTTATTCCTTTCTTTCCTGGGAAGAACTATATGAATTTCAAGTCCACTTGACGGGCAATAAAGAGTCCTTGGCAGACCAAAGTCAAAGCCATGCCACCACCCTGGGTTCGATTCCTAGCTTTGTCACTTACCGGGCCTCTTTGCACCTAGGTTTTCTACTCTGTTCATTAGGGATCAGAACACCGGTGTCTTAGGGTTGATTGGAGGGAACTGCTGGGCACCGGATGGTGCTCGGGGGCAGGCGTGTGGCAGTGCCCAGGCCTTCCTGACCCAGGCGGCAGTAGGAGAGTTGCCTGTCTCCATGCCCTTTCCTCAGACTTCCATCCTCGTCATTATTCATTGAACAAAGCTGTGACAGTCTGACCCGGGAGCCTTATTTCAACATCCCCGTCTTGCCTTCCGGGTCTTGCTTTGGTCTGTCTGCCATTCTGCAGGGAGCCCAGAGAGAAGGTTGCATGGATGAAGTTGATTTATAGTCAGAGATTTTTGCTAACCATACAATTGGGTTTCGGTGGAATGATTTATGAACGTGCATTTACAGCTGAAGTTGTAGATCTGTTTTTAGAAATTATTAGCAGGCATTAAACAAAAACCGGCTTTATTAATAATTCACCAGGAAAAAAAAAAAGATATGGCGCAATATCCCGCAACCGTAATGTGTAATGCCGGAATAAGTATCCCATTTATTTGTGTGTGTTTTTTTTTCTCCTTTCTCTGATATAACAAAGACTCAGGTCCTCTGTAAACTGAAAGGAAGGTGCTCGAAGAGGGCATATTTATCAGCTGAGCAGAGCCCGGGTCTGCCTCAGGAGTCAGAAATAGGACAGATTCGGGGTGCCGGCACGTAGAAATGAAGTGGGCTCCTCGGAAGCAAAAATAGGGCACGGGGCTGTGTTGCAGAGGCAGCGGGAGCCTCTCTGCTCTTTGGGCCTCGCTTTGCATTAGCTTCCAGGCCTCATTCATTCAGGGAAGCAGCAGACCCGGCTGGCGCCGCCCCACCCCTCGGGCCTACCCTGGAGATCACTGCAGACATTTCTATACACACATGGCTTTCTGGTCCCCCTGCCTGAGGCTTCCTCCAGCGATGGTGCAGCAGTGCTAGGACCTGGAAGCTCCCTCCGAGGGGCAGTGCTCAACCAACGAGGAAAAGACGGGGTGGACTAGTCCCCACCCTCCCTGGCCCTCGTGGATGCGACTGGGTGGTGCCTCCTACCCGCACGCTCAGACACCTCCCTGGAAGCCGCGTGTGCACGAACACATCCTTCGTGGGTTTTCTTTTCTTGCCTTGGCGTTCCCACTTCCTCACCCTGTTTCCTGGAATCACACCCCAGATCAATCGGCTACCCCCAGGTCCCAATCTGGGGGTTTGCTGGGACAGTGGGGAGCTGAGACAGGGGGAGAGGAAGTCTAATTACGATGTGATAAGGAGCACGTTCTCCCAAGGAGCTCCGAGGGCTCCATCCCACTGGGGATCCTTCGAGGAAGAAGGGGAGGCTGGAGCCTTTATCTCCCCACTCCCACCCCTAACTGGTGGAGGGTTGACCCTAAGTAAACCTCCCTCCACCCCCACCCCATTGCTCTGATCCAGCTCCCGAGGCCAGAAAAAAACCTTCAGGCAGAGAAGAAAGACGGTTCCGGGGTGGGAAGTGTCAGCTTGCTGGGCACTGTCTCTGCTGAGAATTCAGGGGCAGAGGAGAGGGAGCGAGACATTGGCAACATCTGCCCTTCCCTGCTCCAACCCATGTGGCCAGAGGCAGGGGAGGAAAGCAGGACAGGAACGGGTTGGGGCTGTTTCCTTGCAGGTGCAGGGCAGGCGCAGGGGCGGGTGTGGGTGTCGCTGGAACCTTGATCACTAACCCTGACATGGGCAGAAATATCCAGGACAGGAAGGTCACTCTCTCTCATCCTCAGGGACTCTGGTGCCATGGAGGTCTTCCCAAATGGGGGCAGAGAGCTGTGTTCATGCCATTGGTCAAGGGGTTGCCCCTGAGCGATTGCACGTCTCCAGGCACTTCCTGTTCCCCGGGCACACAGGCAACCAGGGCTCCAAAAACCCAAGGGCAGCCTTCCTTAGCAGGTGCTGGCTGTTGGGAGTGAAAGCACAGGGCAGTAGGGTTGGGGAACCAGCCAGTTACAGAAAGACGTCGTGGGTGAGGATATACTAGTAACTAGTTCCCTTGGGGCCAGTCTTAGCCATTAGAGACAGTGTCCACCTTGAGAAGTTACTCATGACTTCCTGCCAGTTGATCCCACAACAAGTAGACCCCTGAGGCCCAGAATAGATGTGAGTGCCTGGAAACTCCAGCCCAAGACCCGAAGGCCATTGCCGACGGAAGGGGATTAAAGATTAGACACAGACTGAGACGTGTTCTAAGCCTGTCCCTGGTACAAGAATGAGGCAAAACCCTCAGGCAATGTTTTTAGGAAAGAGAAGGAGAGGGGTGTAAGGATCTCCCTCCCATTCCCAGCTGCTACCCCAGACCCCATGAGGGTTAGAGTGCGAATGGCCTAGTGCCCTCAAGGGTGACCATCTCCACTGTGTTTCTGTGCAGAGCTTGGGAAGGTCTCCTGCCATCTTGAAACCGGAGAATTTCTGATTTCCTATCAGGGAATGTAATGGCTTTCTTGGCAGGCAAACAGAAAGGCCTGGGACCTCCTTAATTTTATGTTTTTACAGGTTAATCACTCTAGTCTGACTCATATGTTCTAAAAGCCTGCTGCCTGGTCCAAATCATCAATAAATATCCTCCGTCTGTCCTTGGGAGAGACCTAGGAATGAACTCAGCATCTTTTTAGTTCAATGCCACAAGCATTTATTGAGCACCTACTACGTGCCTGGCATGGTGATAGATCTTGGGGGCAAGATTTAGACGCTATCTTTAAAACATTCTTTTTTTTTTTTTAAGTCTAGTGGAAAAAAAACAACAAAAACTCAGTGGTCAGTTAATGCCACACCTCACACTGTATAGGAATTATTTGGCCAAGACTAAGTTTGGAGTGAGTCAGAGGTTTTATATCTGTCTCTCTGTCTGTGTGTCTGTCTGTCTGTCTGTCTAATTATAGGCAGATGAGCCACAGGGTCAGTGAGATCGTGGATCTTTGCAAGGTTGTAAACCAAGAATCCAAGTGGAGCCCTTAGGTCAGAGAGAAGGCAAAGGGGAAGTATATTGAGCTGAAAGAACAAGAATTCATCCCGAGAAACTTGTGTGCGTGAGATCAGATGCCATTTAAGGAATTAACTGACAGATACACACCACAATGTTATTAGTGGTATTCTCCAGGGGATGGGATTCCAGTTGAGTTTAATTTGTTTCTTCTTTTTCTTTATGCCTTTTCTTTAGTCCCTCTTTCCCTCTCTCCCTCCCTCCTTCCTTCACGCATTCTTTTTTCTTATGCTTTGTTAGCCTCTGATACATTTTCTACAAATGTCTCGTCTACTTTTGAGAGTAAAAAGGCCTTACTTTAAAAATAAAGTCCACTAAGGATCGAAGGCACATTGTATCTGAGGCTGAAGGTCAGGCCATCACAGTGCCAGAGACCAGCCAACTGCACTGCGGGTCCCCGATTTCTCCCCATCTTCCCCCCCTCCCTGTCCCAGTGCTCGGCTATCTTCAGATTGCTGGCATCCATGTCTGCTTAAACAAATCTAATTTTAAAATGTCTAACTATAGTTTATGGACCAAGATGCATATTCTTACCATATTTCCCTCCTCGGAGAGTCACAAAACACTTCTCTTGAGAATGGTAATTGGGAAACCAAGAGGTCACCTGTGCAGTTATTGACCTTTTTTTTTTTTTAAAAAGAGAAATTTCCCCTCAGTGAAATGTCGGTGACCCACATCAGGCAGCTGCAGCCTTAGTGACTTTTACATTCCATCTCCCAGAGTAGCATCCAAGACGTGGGGTAAGGGCATCAGCCACTCTTATTCCTTGGAGCAGAAATACCCCCCAAAGAAAGAAAGGAAAATGAAATGATTTACATTCACCTAAACACAAAATATAAACAACAACCTGACTACTCCCAGGGATTCATTCGAGCAGAGCAACAGGGAAGCATAGATTTGTGTTTGCTGTTTTCTGCTTGTCACCTGAGAGTTTGGAATCTGTGCCCTGGGCGAGTGCTGTTCAAATTTCAGGTCACAACTCATTAGCTATAAAATCCATTTAGTGGATTGAGATGTCCAGTTTTTACAATTTTTACAAAACATCAGAGTGTGTTCCATGGAGTAAGGGAGAGAATTGCTTCAGGGGAGTCATGTGTGCGTGTACATGTGTGCATGAGGGCATGGAACTGTATGTCTCATGTTGTGGTTAAAAAAAGCTGGAAATCACTGCACTAGACAGTCGTATGGTACACGAGTTTTTTAAATAAATAAATAACCAAAATCCTGGTCCCCCCTGGGAGAGGAGACCTGAGGTCGCCCCAGGGAATACTGACACCTTTTCCCGAACCCGGTCCCATTCAGCTTCTTCCCCCCTTGTCACGGGATGTGGGCTTCTTCTTTGGCAGGGTTCGCAGCCCTGGCATCGGCAGGGCAATCCCCTTCAATGCCACTCAGCCCACACATTCTGCAGGTTGGGGTGGGAGCCAGGGAGCCCGTGGCTGGGCCAATCCCCGAGTCTGCAGAAATGGGCAGTCCGTGGGGGGAGTGTGTCCGCTGCCCCAAAGGGGAACGGGGGAACGTGTCGCCTCCCAGGTCAGGAAGGAAGCCTCTCTCCTCCTCAAGCCTCGGTCTCCCCACTTTCAGGAAATAGCATCTCCGCTGGAGACCTAGGGGTCAGCTCCTTTGCCCTTGGCTTCCCACAGCCAGCCCCTTGCTGAATCTCGGCCGCTCTTCCGAACTAGAACCCGAGTCTGTCCATTTCTTTCCTTCCCACCTTGGGCAAAGCCGCCATCGCTTCTTGCCTGGATGACCAAAGTCCCCGGTAACTGCACCCCCACTTCTTCAGCTCCTCTCCAAGCCCATTGCACTCCGTGAACTAAGGGGAATTCTTTTAAAGGAAACACAAATCATACTGCGTTCTTGTCTAAAACCCTCCATGGCATGCAGTCACACTCAGAATAACCTTCAGACTCCCGGTGGTGCTCCTCCCTTCCTGCACAGGCTCCCCACCTGAGTTTGCCTTTTTTTCTCCCTCCTCCTCCTCCTCCTCCTCTTCCTCCTCCTCCTCCTCCTCCTCCTCCTCCTCTTTTCCAGGCTCACACACACTGACCTGGGTGGTCCCTCAAACCAACAAGCTCCCGGGCTTCACAAATGTGCAGACACCCCTTTCTAGTTCCCCCCGCTAGGTTCTTCTCATTCCTCAGATCTGGGGGGGGATTTCTCTGACCCTGGGCCCAACCCATCTAATTGGGAGCCCTTGCTTCTCTCTCTGTTTCTTTCTTCCTTAACAAAGTGTAGGCCACACTGTACTCACATATCTGTTTCCACTGATTCATTTATTAGTATTTGCTCCCCTTCTAGTCTGTATCCTCCAGGAAACCCAGCAGTGTCTGCTCATAATAGATCAATAAAGATCTGGTGAGTGACTCGATTAATGGGATAGTGGTGTCATCTCCTTTCCGAAGGCAGGTTTTACCATGGAGACACCCCAACAATTTCTTCTTCTGTTCTCAGGATCCCCACCCCTTTAGCCTGCCATTCCTCAGTTGGAACCGTTTACAGCTCTCCCAACCTGCTGGGGTTCCCCTCCACCGTCTCCAGCCTCTTTCTAGCTGAGAAGCCCAGCCTTGTGCCTTCTGTTCCAAAAAAATCTTCTGGCCAATTTTAAGGGTGACGGGAAGTCAGCCCGATGATTCTGACAGGGCGCTTCCTTCTCAGATTCCACCTCAGGGAATTCTAATCTCTCAGTAATGCTGGAACTGGCAGATAATTCGATTCCACTTAAAATCACGCTCACCTTGCCTTGACAGTGCTTGTTCTGATTATAGGAGGCTTCCTTTCTGCGTTCCTTTCTCCTTCCTTCCTCCTTCCTTCCTTCCTTCCTTCCTTCCTTCCTTCCTCCCTTCCTCCCTTCCTCCCTTCCTCCCTTCCTCCCTTCCTCCCTTCCTTCCTTCCTTCCTTCCTTCCTTCCTTCCTTCCTTCCTTCCTTTCTCCCTTCCTCCCTTCCTCCCTTCCTCCCTTCCTTCCTTCCTT
>PVJN01042025.1:0-18470 GCA_004026805.1 Lasiurus borealis | reverse complement strand
GTTCTCAACCTGTGGGCCGTGATCCCTTTGGGGGTCGAATGACCCTTTCACAGGGGTCGCCTAAGACCATCGGAAAATGCAGATATTTCCATCACGATGCATCACAGTAGCAAAATGTCATGGTTGGGGGTCACCACCCCATGAGGAACTGTATGCAAGGGTCGCGGCCTTAGGAAGGTTGAGAACCGCTGCTCTAATTTGTTGTGAGACTGTAGCAGCCATCCCTCCTTAACCTTCATTGTGATCATCCTTCTGATTCAATTAGTCTTGGGTGGGGTCCCCGTATCTGAAGGTTTAACAATTCCTTAGGCAATTCTAAACATCGGCTCTGGTGAAGAATCACTGAGCATAATGTCTGTCACCGAACCTCATTCTCTTCAGAGGAAAAAGGAAGAGGAAAACATGAGCACACTCCAGGAGAGCTGACACTTGCGAATCAGCGCGGTCCCCAATCCAGCAGCACCGGCATCATTTCAGGGAAAGATTCCGAGCTGTGGTTCCCACTCATGAATTGGAATCTGGATTTTGAAAACATCCCCAAGGATTTCCAAGCACGTGGACCTTTCAGACATGCAGAGCGACACTCCGTCATGAATTAAAGTTGCCAGGTAACCGAGGACACGGGGAAATCATAAACAATCATCTTTACACCCAGGACAAGCAACGGGGAATTCCCGTTCAAGTCAGAACGGTTTCCATAGGGTGTCTCTGAGATGCAGATAAGCCCATTTTGGAATGCAAAATGTATTCTTCATGGCCGCCGAGAGAAACTTAGGAGAGATTTTATGTGCCTGCGTCAAGATAATGTTTTGAACTTTCACCAAAACTTTCCCCACTTACAGAATAAATTATGAATAAGGTCATAAATCTCATTAAAATCTAATATTCAGCAGAGCCGCCTGGTGTGTATGCGATGGAAAATTGGATTTTCCTGTAACCGGAGCCCGATGTATAATATTGCGAGTTAATTACAGAGGTTAGTTCTTCAACATGTAATGATAGCTTATCCACGCGCAGTCTCCGTGCTACCATCAGAATTTAAGTGCTCTTAAGAGACCAAATTTAATAACCGTTCATCTATTCAGGTTCACAAGACTCAACAGTTCCCGGGTAAATAGTAATTTACATCTTTCTGGTGGAGACAAAATTAGCAGATGAATGAAAGTCTTCATACATGCACACAGGCGAAAGACAGATTTCTTACAGGGGAGGTTACATCTATTGTGGATTTAAATTCTCTCGGATTGGCCTCAGCCATTGATTTAAAGGGTTGCGAAATTGCTGTTATTTGGTTACTCAATGGATCCTTTCGACTTATGACTCACAAATGTTTACTCAATCTGTGTTATTTGAGTTGAGGACATAACCACGATAATTTTAGTGTTGATGTGTAGTGCAATCAAAACGTAAAGAGCCAGGTAGTCAGTATTCACGAGTTATGCTTCTTTTGTTTGTTCCTAAAGGGAACTGAACAGTGCTTTTCTCTTATAAAAACAGCACCTGCAATCCCAGGAATATGCAGAGAAATACATATAAACACACACACACACACATGCGCGCATGCATGTGCACACCTGTGTCCATACACATCTGCATCCTTTTCTTAGCAGAAAGGGAGCATGGAAGTGAGAGTGTGCTGTTATCTACTTTTCTTTCCTTAGCTAAGTAAGTTTTTCGTTCCTGTGAAATCAATACACTTAAGAATAATTTAAAGGAAAGAAGACACAAATTACATTTTCTTGTTTCTTTGAAATAAATTAATTCTCAGGGTGCTCTATCTTGTTTAGGAGTTGTCTTAACCCCCAGGAGATATCTCAGAATAATCTCTAATGTAGAAAAATAAACTCGGCCCAGTGCAGATATACATCGAGATAGCACTGATAAATCAAATCTAAACATCAATACTTGTTAGCATTCCTTTAAATGCGCTCTCCCTTCGGCTAATGAAAACCAAGGAGAGACTCTGATTGCCCCAAGATATTGATTACCCAGGCTTCTAATTCCCTTCCTGAGATTGCACTTTGGCCAAAACTTGCACATTCCTATTTTCCAACTAAAGAACGTAATAATTATAAATTAATGATATCAATTCTATGGAAATGCAATTACTACCATCTCGCCGAGCGGAGGGGAAAGAACCCAATCACAGCTTTTGCAAAGTTGCAGGCATCGTCTTGATTCCACAAGGCTTTTGGCGTTCCTGCCAAAAGCAGGCTTTGAGGTCTGAGAAGCGTGCACCTGCCTTTTCTAGTGCCTCTCCCTCGCTCTGCTCACCAGCAGTAGATATGAATGGGTTCTCTCTGAAGTCTTGATGAGAGGCGAGGCATTGCTGGTTTACAGAAGAAATAAAAGAGGCTAAATTAGTATGCCCTAAGGTGATTTGTGCAAAAAAGGAGCCGCGTGTGCGTGTCAGAAGGCAGCCAGGTTGGTCACTAGGGTATAAGCACTACTTACTAGTCGTCTGCTGTTCGAATCCCAGCTCCCCACGGGCTGGGGGTCCACTCTGGGTGTCCCCTTCATAAGAAGCAGTGGGCAGCCTTCTAGTGTTTCTAGATGGTTCACATGTACATTCTAAAATATATTTTTATTGATTTCAGAGAGGAAAGGAGATGGAAAGAGACAGAAAGGTCGATGCTGAGAGAGAATCATTGATCAGCTGCCTCCTGCACGCCCTAACCTGGGGATCGAGTCCGCAACCCACGCGTGTGCCCTGACTGGGAATCCAGCCATGACCTCCTGGTTCATAAGTCGATGCTCAGCCACCGAGGCACACAGGCCAGGCTCACATGTGCATTCTAAGTGGACACGATGAAAAGGCAGAACTCTTATTTTCAAATCCAAAAATTCATCCGCCGAGCCCTTCAGGTGCAATCAAAGTTCCTTCCGTCACTCTCAGTCTCCAGACATCCAGCCTTATTTAGCCTGAAATCCAAATTTTAAGCATCCTCTGAAGTCAGTATGAATATGTTAATTTCATTTTATCATCATAACAACATAAGTGCTTATAAATATCTGCAGGAGCCACGTGTAAGCACACATATCTTAACATTATCAAAAGCCTTGTGAAATTGTCGAGTTCTTAGAATTGATTAGTTTCCAAAGAGCTGTGAATTATGCACAGAGATGAAATACTGACAATCTATTGGAATCCAAACATTCTCGGAACTGTATTTATTACATTATTAGTAGTAGTTTATGTGTTGAATGTGAGACTAATAATTCCACTAAAATGACACCATAGATTATCCTCGTGTTGCAGAATGCAACTGTTATATTGGATAGCAATTTTTCTGAGTTATCACAAGTTCTGTGTATCTGCTTTTTAAAATAATTTAGATTTGGGGGATGCGTGCATCATTCCAAGTGTATCTTTTCACAACTTTCCTCGCTGAACTAACCAATGCGTTTAAAAATTAAAAGATGCGTTAAAAATAATCCCAGAGCAAGTCTTTTGCTTTTAAGCAAACCTAATGAGAGTAGACTTAAGAAAGCCCAGCTCCTGTGTTCCACTTTAAAGCATTGAGACTTTCTTAACATATGTTTACCCGGTAAAGCACCATACCGCCTCAATTAGAAGACATGCTTATGGAAATGTCCATTTCAAGGAACATCCCTATAGTGTACACAGTCCTGTAAATCCAAAGATGCTGACAAGATATGGCAGCTGCAGACAGAGAAACTGATGAAAATGCAGCAATTCTGAATTTTAATATAATATAAAGCATGTCAGCAACATTTTTGAAGAGCAGCTGCCAAGATTTCAATCCAACTGAATGGATAATGTTATTTTTATATGCTGTTCTCTCCTGGCAAAATAGACTTTTCCCCCCACTTTTCCTTACGATAAGCTTCAACTTATCAACAGCAAAAACTTCCGACTGAATCTCGTGCAGTGAATTACCAGTCTGTTTAAGATGAGACACTAATTATAGTGACAAATGTAGAGAGACCCCAGCATTGCCAAGGAGAGCAACTACAACCAAACAGTGTTTGTTATTTGAAATTTGATACATCCCACAGCAGTGATAAGTAACATAAAAAAAAAATCTGTTTCTGTTCAAATTCGAATCGCAATACACATCATGCTTACTAACTCAATTTCTTGTAAGCCCGAGTGCAAAATAAATTTGATGGAACACTTTGTGTCAAGTCAGATTTCCCTGCTGTTAAGCCAGCCTCTTGGGAATGTCTAAAAGAGCAAACCAGCCTGGCCATTGTGGCTCAGCGGTTGAGTGTCGACCTATGAACCAGGAGGTCATGGTTTGATTCCAGGTCAGGGCACATGCCCGTCTGTGGCCTCAGTCCCCACTAGGGGGCATGCAGGAGGCAGCCGATGGATGATTCTCTCATCATTGATGTTTCTATCTCCCTCTCCCTTCCTCTCTGAACTCAATAAAAATATATTTTTTTAAAAAATTAACAATTCCAGCTACATGGACTGTGGCACCACAGGTCTGGCCAAAATGATTTGTCACAGTTCTCATAGTATCAGGACAGGCTGTGGCTCAGGGACATGGAGAGCAGGTCTGGACTTTCTTCAGTCTTGAACACCTCTCCCCACCTCACCCACAGACAGAGCTGACAAGCCCTGCCTGGTGATTATTTATAATGATTCCCTTCATCCTTACCTGTTCACCTCACCTTTCACAGTGCTGACCCAGTGATCGCCCCAAAACAGGCAGGTGCAATGCACCTGTTTAAAGATATCCATTAACCTTCATGGACTAGGGAGATGAAATCCCTAGTCAGGCCCCTGCCTGCCTTTTTTTAAAAATATATTTTATTGATGTTTTAGAGAGCCAGAAACATCGATGAGAGAGAAAGAGAGACATCAATCAGCCGCCTCCTGCACGCCCCCTACTGGGGATGTGTCTGCAACCAGGAAACATACCCTTGACGGGAACCAAACCTGGGACCTTTCAGTGAGCAGGCCGACGCTCTATCCACTGAGCCAAACCGGTTTTGGCCCTGCCTGCCTTTTATCTCATTTCTTATTGCAACCCCCTGGATTATCCACAAGCTGTACTCTTACCATAAAGCACAGCTTTTCAATTTCTAAAATTCACTTCTTTCTATCTTTGCATAAATTTCTCTGCTGGAAAAATAATCCTTAAGAAACTTTGTTCCCCAATGTCTCAACAATCTCACATACAGGCTGTGAGCACCTTGTTTTGGGTCAAGTTGCAATTTAATCTAAGAATGTCTTTGTCCTTTAAACACACACACACACACACACACAGAGAGAGAGAGAGAGAGAGAGAGAGAGAGAGAGAGAGAGAGAGACACACACACACACACAGAAATTATTTCTAGAGCTTGCTTTGCCATAACTTGGCATGACCTGATAAAAGGAAGCATCATTAATATATGTGGGTGGACCTACATACGTACACACCCATTCAAACATAGGAACAGAAATACCAAACCAGTGAGCTCATGTAATAACTACTATATAAGTCACGTGAACTCAAGCAAATTTTTTTCACCTGTTGGACTCTAAATTTTGTATCTGTAAAGTAGTGGTTCAATGTCATGATAATTGACCTGTTTTTCAACTCTGTCATGAGACCAGAATTATGAATTCAGGATCAGTTATAGGCCTTCTAATTATTGCTCTGAAAATCTTTACATCTCTTTCTGTTTCCTGCGTGACACTTCGCAGCTGCTCTTTTCCACTTGGCCGTGGTGAAATCTGATTTAGCGAAACAGAAGACACCCCGTCTCCCCTTAAGAGGGATCGAGGGGAGAGGAGTGGCGAGTCTGTTCAAGTGGGAGGACGTGGAGAACAGCAACAGGTGGGGTCCGGACGCGGGCCCTCTGCAGACAGCCTCCCTCCTGGCCGCTCGCCCTGCGGAAAACTGCTTTTGGATGCGACTCCAGATGACTGAGAGTGAGAGATCGGGTGGCACAGGACATTCACTGTGCCCGCCACACGGGCAAGAGGCTAATCACCAGGAGACGTCCAGCCGGTGCCAAACGCTCTAAAAGGAGCCCGGCCTCCTCTCCACGGCCCCACAGTGAGGCGGGAGGAAAGAATCATTCCAAATTGCATTGTGAAATGCCGTCAGAGCGGCTGCTGATAGATGTTTCGCCTTTGGAGTCCACAGTGGCTAATTTCATTCTCCGATGTTCCCTCACGCATCCATCACTTACCGTGAGCAACGTCCACAGGGCCTGCCTTCCATCTCCTTCAACCTGTGGGCTTGTCTCTGTGTCTCTCCCAAGTTCAGGTCCGGCCTTCCAATGATTGCAGCGGTCGGCAGACTCATTAGTCAACAGAGCCAACCATCAACAGGACAACGATGGAAATTTCTTTGGAGAGCCAATTTTTTTTTAAACTGAAACTTCTTCTAACGCACTTCTTCAACATGGACTCGCCCAGGCCGTGGTATTTTGTGGAGGAGCAACACTCAAGGGACCAAAGAGCCGCATGTGGCTTGCGAGCCACAGTTTGCAGACCACTGAATGAGTGGGTTAGTGAACTCCCTGGTTTAGTTTAAGCGGGTCCGATCAAAGCCTGGTTTATTATAACCAGCTAGTCTGAGATCAATGGCAAATAACAAAGGAAATAACTCTCATTATCCATAAACATACCCAGAAAAATAAAAACAAGTTCATCGCAATATCATATTTTGATATATAATGTATATAATGAATGCTGCAAAAGCACAGGGGTGTGATACTGATGTGAGCTGAGAGTTTCATGACTCAATGAGGAGTTAAAGGATGTAGGATGTGCTTTAATAAAGATGCTATAACCTAGGCTCTCGATGCCTCTTCATCCAGCTCTGCCTTCCCTTGCTCTCCGTATTGCTCTCACATTTAGGATTCCCTGAAATTACCAAATTTGAAATGTCATCCATATACATGCCGCTCTCTACTAAAATACACAGCAGCCTTTTAAACACACTCCTATACGAACTCCAACGCCCAGTTTTGTGATTCCTTCATTGATGTAGAGGTCTGCCTCCCGCAGAGAATGAGAGCCATGCTTTATTATTTCTGCGATGCTCATACCCTACATATGACCCGGGGAAAGGAGGCATGCAATGTTAATTTTTGAATGTAGGAGTAAGGGATGAGTGAATGACATTGACTGAAGGGAAGAAAGCGAAACCGCTCATGGTCAGGCAGAGATGGCGTTGGAAATGGCATGGCAAGAGGCTGATTTTTTGTACAGAAGTGTTGGGACATGATTTACACCTTCCACGTGCAAGACTGCAAGGCGGTGGGTGACACGTGTATATAGGTCCGGGATGCAGTAAAATGACATTCAGGATTAATGTCTGAGAGTCTAGACGGTCAAAGAAGCTTCCCGAGAAGGTAAAATGACTAATAACACTTTCTATTCGGAGAATTCATTTTCCTGCTTGGATAAAGCCCTGGCCCCCGATGCAGGGAAATCAGACTAGTTTCATCACATCTGAAACAGCACGTTAAGGAAATGGTAGGTTTGATGTCACATGACACTCACCTTGGTCCCCTTGCATAGAGACCGCGACTCCTGCTCTGAAGTGGTAATTTATCAAGTGGTAACCTGGAAACCTGGGCAAGTGAGTGTCGCTTGCAGGGCGTCGGGGTCGCTCGCCGGGACTCTGTCTCATTACAGGAAATAACAGAGCAAGGAGAGGGGCACAGAGATGCGGGGCGACGGGAGGTCAAAGGTCACGAGAAAAATGCCTCCGTGTGTTTGTGGCCGCACATTTGCATTTGATATATCATTTTATGTTTCCACCGTGCTTTAAGAGGCATTTTCGCTATTTACCTTGACACGTCGAAATTCCCAATTTGCATCTGCAAATATCTGCTCCTGGATACATCTGCTCACCTGCGGTATAATTAATAACCGAAATTCTTTGACATTCTAAGATGTAAACAGTTTCTTAGGCTGGGTGTTGGAGAGTCTGCAAATATTAAAAGTTGATGCTTGATTCTCTCTCTCCCCCCCTCTCTCTTTTTTCCCCCTTTAATACACCATTACCTCTAACACTTGGATGTTGAAAAACATGTTTTCTGGTTGTAGTTGGAAATCTGAAAATGTTTTCGAAGTACGCGGGATGCTGTTAGGTAGTGGCCAGCTAATTACCTCATCACAGAAGCACCCATTCTATCAGCCGCCTGACAGCTTGTCCCTGAGTCCCCTCTACCCAAGTTCACGACTTCCTCCCCACGTCATGCCTCCTACCAGGGTCACTCTGCCCCCAGTGGTTGGCAAACGCAGTGGATCCAGGCTTTGGATCCTTGTCTTAATCAGATTGAGCGGCTATAACAAAATGTCGTAAGGACACTTAGTTCTCACATTTACTTCTGAATGCTGGGAAGTTCAAGATCAAGGTAGAGTTAGCATCTGGAGAGGACAGGCTTTCTGATTCACAGACATTCATCTTCTCACTGTGTCCTCACGTGACAGAAAGAGGGCTGGAGCGCTCTCAGGAGTCTCTTGTATTATAATAAGGGTCAACTCCCATCCGGAGGGCTCCACCATTATGACCTAATTACCTCCAAATGCCATTACACTGGAAATCAGAATGCCATCATGTGAACTTCATGCGGAATTGGGTTCCTTTTGTCCCAATTCAGGATCATTCTCTAGAACAGCGGTTCTCAACCTGTGGGTCGTGACCCTTTTGGGGGTGGAACAACCCTTTCACAGGGTCACCTAAGACCATGGGAAAACACTTATTTCCCATGGTCTTAGGAACCAACACATCGCTCCTCAGTGTAGCAAAATGTAGCAATGTAGTTTACTGTTGTTATATTAAGACTGTTACCCATGCTATATACCATGATTCAAGACAAAATTTCATTTATTTGTCATTAGAAATAAATATTTCACAATATATAATTACATATTGTTTTTGTGATTAATCACTATGCTTTACTTATGTTCAATTTGTAACAACAAAAATACATGCTGCCTATCAGATATTTACATTACAGTTCATAACAGTAGCAAAATTACAGTTATGAGGTAGCAACGGAAATAATTTTATGGCTGGGTGTCACCACCCCATGAGGAGCTGTTTTAAAGGGTTGCAGCATTAGGAAGGTTGAGAACCACTGCTCTAGAGCTTCCCATAGTGCAGCCTTAGACCTTTCCTGGTTGGCATTGATGCCAGCTGTTGGCTCTGCCCAGTCTTAGTCACTTTACTCCCCACGCTTGTAGGGATGTGAGAAAATACTACCTCAAATGTCCTGAGTACCCATTTCCGTCTCAGAGCCTGTCTCCAGGGGAACCTGATCTTCTACAGGAAATAGTAAGAATAGGTGAAATCCACCTATGGGTGGGAATTTTGAAAAGTCCCACATGCTGACTTAATACACTGAAAATCTCCACGGGGCCATTTGAGTACAGTGGTACCTTGAGATACGAGTTTAATTTGTTCTGTAACCTTGAGGAGTGGGAAACTATGAGATGCTCGAGTCTCGGTAAACTGGTGGGTCGTGTGCAGCCGGCCGATCCAAGCGATTACTCCTATCTCAAATGTTGCTCGTATTTCAAAGCAAAAATTGCTCACTCAACGGCTCTTACGTATCTCAAAAATCTCGTATGTTAGGGCACTCGTATCTCGAGGTACCACTGTATGCTAAATAGTCATTGTTTGTGGTTGAGGAAAAAATCTGGAGGCGTGTCTTAGGGTACAACCATAAGGGTCATATTTTTTGTGTCCCGTAGGCCCACTTCTGGGCATTTGTTGAGGAGAAACTGAAGAATGTGCCAGTTTTTCTCCTGTGGAGTTCTCACAGGTTACTGAGTAATTAAAATATACACCACTATCTTAAAGAAACCTTGATAGACATTTTGGCAGATTATACAACTGAATTCTATTTTCTCACTTCTGTATGCCACCTTAGAGTGTTCAAAGCACCCTCTCTTCATGGATGATCTCACTTGATCCATCACAGTGCAAAACTGGCGCCTCTTTATATGTACAGATGGACATAAATATTGAGCAATATACAGTGGTACCTCGAGATACGAGTTTAATTCGTTCTGTAACCTTGAGGCATGGGAAACTATGAGATGCTCCAGTTGCCGTAAACTGGTGGGTCATGTGCAGCCAGCCGATCCAAGCGATTACTCCTATCTCAAATGTTGCTCGTATTTCAAAGCAAAAATCGCTCACTCGACAGCTCGTATCTCAAAAATGTCATATGTTAGGGCACTCCTATCTCAAGGTACCACTGTATTATCTTCCTCAGCTAAATGGGTGAGTAAATGCCGAACGGTGGTGATTCAAACCTTCAGTGATATGAGCTGATAGATAAATAATAATTAAATGCCCATAATAAGTCTCAAATGAAGGCATTTGAGTCTACTCTAATGATAGCATTTACCTGGATTTGTGTACAAATAGTAATCACTTTAGTGTGCAGGCAACGCCTTGCTCACTGCCAACCTAGAACAAGGCAAGGGCCATTTCTAACCCCATATCCAGGAACTAGAGATATAACAGATCCCAGAATTCCTTTTTTTAAAATATATATATATATTTTATTGATTTTTTACAGAGAGGAAGGGAGAGAGATAGAAAGTCAGAAACATCGATGAGAGAGAGATATCGATCAGCTGCCTCCTACATGCCCCACAGTGGAGATGTGCCCGCAAGCAAGGCACATGCCCCCAACCGGAATCGAACCTGGGACCTTTCAGTCTGCAAGCCGACGCTCTCTCCACTGAGCCAAACCGGTCTCAGCCCAGGATTCCTTTCTCTATGACTATTTCCACCTCCTTTACATGTGCCAGAGAACCTGACTAACTTCATCATGTGTTTCAATAAAGTTCGGGCATCACCTTATAGCTATTTCTGCCTCCAGAGGCTTCAAACCTATTTAACAGACTCGATCGGGGAAACATGAAATGTTCCTGCGTCAAATCTCTCATCAGTGAGAATGGCCAGATTCTGGTCTGGGTAAACCTTTTCACCTAAATGGTAAGCAAGGAGAAATGGATTCTTTTTCTCTAAATTGCCAGAAATGATATGTAGACTAATTACCACATGGAATAATCAGTATACCGGAAGGTAGCAAATATTGCTTGAAACACAAGGACATTTCTTAACAGAGATTTCTGTATTCATATGCCATGAAAAAAAGGAAAGAAAAAAAGCTGATGAAGGGTGTGGGAGAGAGCTGCATTCTGTCCACGGCTCTGACTTTTCTGAAAACCGTGAAGACATCCTTTCGTCTTTCAGAATTGTTGTGTCCCCAAAAAGAAAGCAAAATAGAGAGGCCCTGTCTTCTCACACACTAGCTTTCTGTGTTTGCAAATTTGTTGTTATTCAACTTCTCTATTGTTTTTTTAAATATGAGGACATTAATAGTACATATTTCCATCAGGGTCAGTGAGGAAGAGTCAAACCACTCTAAATATTTCAGTAGAAGAATTTAATCCAGAAAGGAGGGGAGAGGAGAGGAGAGAGAGTGGAGGGGAGAAGGGGGAAGGAGAGGAGAGGGGAGGGGAGGGAGGACTTTGAGAGCACAGGATGCGCTAAGCATTGGGATTATTTCCTTCCCTTTTCCTTCTAAAACATGATACTTTGTGCACGAAGGTCCATGAAATGTTTTCTATTTTGGACTGCTTTTTCAACTCTAAAGAAGTGTTATTTCGGATTTCTTTTAAATTGTAAATTACATTGTGAACTTCCGTTGCTTAGCAAACAACCAGATCTCAGTGGCATAACCATAAGCATCTATTTCTCACTCTGGCCTGTGGACCCAGTCTGTGCACCTGCCCCATGTGCACACTACATGGGGGCACACTGCTCTCACCACAGCCGAGTCACACGCAGCAATGCAAGTAGGACACAGGATGCCTCTGATCGCCTAGACCAGCGTTTCTCAACCTGTGGGTCGCTACCCCTTTGGGTGTTGATTCACCCTTTCACAGGGGTTGCCTAAGACCAGCGGAAAACACCTATTTCCCATGGTCTTAGGAACCAGCAGACCGCTCCTTGGTGTAGCAAAGTGTAGCAATGTAGTTTACTGTTGTCATATGAAGACTGTTACCCATGCTACACCATGATTCAAGACAAAATTTGATTTATTTGTCATTAGAAATAAATATTTCATAATATACAATTACATATTGTTTTTGTGATTAAGAAGTTTAAGTTTTAAAGAAAGCATTTCAAAATAGCTGTTTTAAAGCCGTTATTTATAGTAATAGTTATATTTGTCATAATGTAAGGCATTTGTTTATCTGCCAAAAAATAAAAATAAATAAATAATCCAGATTACCTGTCAATGCTTGATTTGGCTAAGGCCAACTTATTTCTTTGGAATATCTTTTGGAGAAAGTAAGTCTACAATTATGGTTGTACATAGGTATTATTAGTTTTACTACTCTATACCCCTGACTGAGTGAATTTCCTGACTGAATATGCTCAATCAATAACGATTGAATGAATGAATGAATGAATGAATGAATGACTCTCACCAGGTGTATAGACTAACTCTGAGGGAGGTATAAGAAACTGGAGCTTTTGCCAAAACAGGTTTGGCTCAGAGGACTGGAAGGTCCCAGGTTCGATTCCGGTCAAGGGCATGTACCTTGGTTGCGGGCACATCTCCAGTGGGGGGCGTGCAGGAGGCAGCTGATGGATGTCTCTCTCTCATTGATGTTTCTACCTCTCTCCCTTCCTCTCTGTAAAAAAATCAACAAAAAAATATTTTTTAAAGAAACTGGAGCTTCCTTTCCGAGGTGAGGCAATAGCTTGAACAAGCTGCTGCTTTTCTCTGCCTGCTGGGTGAACCCCGGGAAGCGAACCCACATTGTTTCCTCTGTGTTCAAGGCTCCTTTGAGTGCACCGTGCTGCTCGGTTACCCTAACAGACCCTCCCACCCATCCCTTCATAAAGGCGAACTGTTATCTGTAAAATTCCGGGAGGAAAAAAAAGGCAATGCTCAGGCGGCTCAGCGCTGCAAGTTTTTATCTCCTGAAGGTGCAAAGTATGCTGTTTCCGTCACACCACCATTCTGCTGGAAGGCGCACAGTGGGGCGCGGCCCCCCTCGGCTCTGACATCCACGGCAGATGTTCACCTGAGTGCGCTGCAGGTGAGATCCTTAGCCACCTGCGGCCTGAGCACCGCGCGGCGCAGCGGGCTGAGAATCACGGCTGCTTCTCCTGTCAGAGGGATGCTCCCCGGCATATCAATTCCGCGCAACAAAGCCTGCCTCTGGCAGTGACTGGCCCGATCTGCCAACCTTTATCGGGGATGATGAAATCCCTGAACCCGCAGCCTGTGATCCAGTGCTAGTTTGTTTCTCTTGTTTGTTTGTTGTTGTTGTTGTTTTTTAATATATTTTTTATTGATTTCAGAGAGGGAGAGGGAGAGAGGAAGCTGGGAATATCAGTGATTGGAGGGAATCATGGATCGGCTGCCTCCTGCACATCCCCCGCTGGGGATGGAGCCTGCAACCCAGGCATTGTGCGCTGACTGGGAATAGAAATGTGACCTCCTGCTTCATAGGTCTGCGCTCCACCACTGAGGCACACCGGCTGGCTCCAATGCTAGTTTGCAACTGCTGTGCTCTTGGAAAGAGTTATTCTGGAAAGGAAGATACCCGTGTTTCTAGAATCCTGGCAATGTTGTAGGGAAGGGATGAGATTCAAGACCGGTAGACTGGATTCTAGAGCTGATTACAGTAGTACCTCAAGATATGAGTGCCCTAACATACGAGGTTTTGAGATACGAGCAACAGTTGAGATACGAGTAATCGCGCGGATTGGCCGGCTGCACATGACCCAGCAGTTTACCACGACTCCAGCGTCTCATAGTTTCCCACACCTCAAGGTTACGGAACGAATTAAACTCGTATCTTGAGGTACCACTGTATATGGCTCTCTTGTGGTTTTAGTTGTACTAGTACCCTGTGGTTTTAGTCATACTAGTACCCTGAGGTTTTAGTTGTACTAGTACCCTGTGGTTTTAGTCATACTAGTACCCTGAGGTTTTAGCAGTTCTAGTATCCTGTGGTTTTAGTCGTACTAGTGCCCTCATGTTTCTAAGCCAGAACATATATATCGTAAATGGAGGGGAGTCGAACAACATGATTCCCACTCATTCCATTTCTAAGATACTCCGACTCCCACTGCAGGATTTACTAATTACATACTGTATCTTATCAAGGGCTTGGCCTTTCACACGAGAGAGAAAAGGATGCTGGACTCAGCGGCAGTGCTAATTACATGTTTAGTAAATTAAAATAAATTGAATGAGCATTATAACAAGGTTAATGAAGGATTAAAGACGCATCCTCTTTTCTCCCTCACCCCTACTCAACACACACACACACAGACACACACACACACACACACACACACATCATGGCTAGATCTGGATCAGAAGAAGAGTATTTCAGAGCAATAGCGCCACTACAACATTATCAAAATGTCTCCTTATGCCATGGAGTAAACATTTATGGCACAGTCTGAAGTCATACTATCAGAATCAAGTCACAGTGATTTAACCCTCAGATTGCTTCCCGGACCAGAAAGATGTAAAAGAAAGATGTGAGCCATGCCAATGGGAGAGATAAGCCATGCAGGTTGAGAACCCATGTTCTTTTTATATTCAACGAGGGGCCCAGTGCACGAAATTTGAGCACTGGGGATGGAAGGTCCTTCAGCCCAACCTGCCCCCTCTCACATATGGGAACCCTCAAGGGATGTCCTACTGATGGCTTAGGGGAGCAGGCCTAAGCCCCAGTCTGGCCTCCCTTTGTGTGAGGCATCAGGGATGATCAGGGGAAGGCACCAGCCCCATCACCCCGCTGCTGCAGCCACTGCCAGTCACCGCAGCCACCAAGGTGTTTTCATCAACACGGACTCCAGTCCCTTCACCCTGAAAAAATGACAGCTTTCTTTAGGCATTTTCCAGATGTGTTTTTCATTGGATATGAGATTTAGTTTTTTATTTTTTTTTTAATCCTCACCTGAGGATATGTTTCCATTGATTTTTAGAGAATGTAGAAAAGAAAGGGAAAGACAGAAACATCAAAGTGAGAGGAACACTTTGATTGGTTGCCTCCTGCATGAGCCCTGACCTGGGCCCTGGCCAGGGAGGAGCCTGCAACCTAAGTACATGCCCTTGATCAGAATTGAACCCAGACCCTGAGGTAGGCAGGCCGACGCTCTATCCACTGAGCTAAACCGGCTAGGACGGGATATGACTTTTCTTAGCCCTCCAGCAGCGGACCTTCGTTTTTTTCTCAGAAGTGTGGTGGAAAAGCCCTACATCACCTTTTTGGATTCTTATTATTCAAGTCACTAATAATATTAGCAGTGGCATACAGGGAGCTTAGCCAATGAGCAGTCAGAAAAGGTGTTTCCTCTGTATCTCACACCGATTGCCAATAGCCTCTGATCCCCAGCTCCGCCCCTGCCCAGGCCAAAAGCCTCTGGCCAGTGCTTTCGGCCTGTGCAGGGGACCCCAGTTCCCTCCCATCACTGGCTCTGTCCCTGCCCAGCCCTGCCCAGGCTGAAAGCCTCTGACTGATAGCAGACCCCCAGCTCCCTCTGATTGCCAGCTCTGCCCCTACCCCCTTCCTCTGATCGCAGGCTTGGCCCTGACCAGGAGCCCCCTGGCTCAGACCCTTCCCAGGCTGCTCAGAGCCCATGTGGGGTCTACCTCAGAGTGACCTGGGTGCCATCTTTGTTGGTTTAATTTGCATATTCACTCTGATTGGCTATGGGCATAGCAGAGGTACAGTCAATTTGCATGCCTGTCTATTATTAGGTAAGATTGTCTCCCGCTATAACCCAAGAATAAAGGAGTTCCACTGACTTGCCAATTGTAATTGTCCTTTTGTAGTTAGCTGATACTCAGCGGATTCTAATTTCCTTGCAAATCGGTCCTATTTGCCAGAAGAAGGAATGGAGGAATCCGAGAATTTTAGTTACTTGGGTAACTCATAAGAAACTGAGCCAGACTTTAAACTCTCTGCCTGTAACCGTTCCACACACACTCTCAGTCCCAGCTGCACCAAAAGTTAGCATATTTCACAGAGCACACCTGTCAGGGCCACTTTAGAATTAGTCCCCAAGTACTTAACCACACGGAAAAACATGCCATTTGCTGAAGCCTCCTAATAGAGTCCTGGCCCAACCCAGACTGTTGTTGCTTTAGAAAAAGTGCCACAATCAAGGCAATTAAGCAGACAGGCTGACCCATGTAGACAACTACCCTGGAGTGCTTCTCCAATGGAGCTCGTAATAAAACCAGAATCACTTAACGGAACTCCTACATGCTTGGACATTTTTTTAAATGGAGAGAATGTAATTAAGCCAGCCTTCCTAACAGCTGGTTAGATAAAAGATTTGAGAGTGTAGATCTTCTATATTGTCTTGAGTGCTTATCATTTTTTTTGCTAATTTACCAACTGGTGAATTGTAAAGAAGAGGAAAAACTAAACATTTTAATGAACCCAACAAATGCTGAACTTCTGGAGCGTTGGCATAGGTAGGAGATGTCTCCGTTGGTATTAAGCTGGGACACTTCCTGAAACATAATCCTTTGAAAATGCTTGGGTTTTGCACAGGAAAATAGAGACTTCGTTAGAAACAATGTGCCTTGAAAAGTTGTCTAATGGTGATTTTAATACACCTAAAATAGCTTAACTACTGCATTTAAGTCTAATGGTGAACCTTCTATAAGAAAATCAATGGGAATTAAAAGACTTCACCCAAGGTTACCTAGTGCTAAATATTTTGTCATGAATCACATACCTTGAAAGGAAAACTGTGATTTTCAGATTAAAACTAAGGTTTGCCTAAGATTCCAATAAAGATGAATCAGAATAAAATATAGGTTGGGTCAAATGTAGGTTTCCAGTGGTTTGCATGGAAAATAACGCAATAGCTAATGAATAATAATATAAAAATAAAGTGTGATTCATTTATTTATAACTATGAAAAACCTTTTTAAACATATATTTGTATTGATTCCAGAGAGGAAGGGAGAGAGAGAGAGAAACATCAATTGGCTGCTGTTGGGGATTGAGCCCCAAACCCAGGCATCTTGCCTGACCAGGAATCGAACAAGTGACTTCTTGGTTCATGGGTGGATGGGCAGATCACCTTCAATGTGAAGGATGAGACTGATAATGCACATCTTTCCATGTGACGTGGGCTGTGGTTTAGCTTCAGGTCTCTGAGGTGTGATCCGGATTATGCCAGTTCTTTCCCGGGCTGTCAATAGTGTTCAGGAAAAGGCTCTCATGACTCTTTGAGGCTGCTGGTAGACTTTTATTCCCAACTCTGCACTCAGGGAATTCATGGTAATAGTTTAGGCCAGTGGTCAGCAAACTCAGTAGTCAACAGAGCCAATTATCAACAGGACAACAACTGAAATTTCTTTTGAGAGCCACATTTTTTAAACTTAAACTTCTTCTAATGCCACTTCTTTAAAACAAACTCACCCAGGCCATGGTATGTTGTGGAAGAGCCACACTCAAGGGGCCAAAGAGCCACATGTGGCTCGAGAGCCGCAGTTTGCTGACCACTAGTTTAGGCTCTGCCAGCATGGGAGTGTTTATATCTTAGAAGTTGCCAAGTGATATAAATCAGAGCCCACCTTCCCTCCAGCCAACCAGTTGGTAAACATCCAGGCACATCTCTACTCTCTGCTGTTTGAATGAGGTTTGCACTAGATTAGAGGTGGCAATCAATGTAAGCTCCAAGGTAAACAGTTTGACTGGCAGTGGCCACCAGATTCAACACAAAAGAAATAAATGCTATCGAGTGATAAAATCTCCAAGACAATGGCTCGCCTGTCTCCCAGCAATGAGGTTTGCCTCAGGGGCCTCCATTGCTCTTATAACCACGCAGCAGTCGTCATAAAGATGATTCTAGAACAGAAGTTCTATGGCAAGAGCATTTTCTGCTTACGGAATTCTGCTGCTGAAATCAGCAATTTGGCACCGTTATCTGCTGGTGTGCACCAAAACAGAGGTTTCTGGCCTGCTTCTTCACCAGGGTGGAATGTGCTGATCTGAACAATTGCTAAAAAAAAAAAAAAATCTATACTTATTTAGCACAACCTGCACCCTTTCCAATCTGGGACCCCTTTAGCGATGTCTGACCATGTGTTTAGATCCAATCCCACGGGCAGTTGGACATCCCTCTCAAAATCTAGAAATGCTGGCTCCCAACCGCTTGCCTGCCCCTGCCTGATTGCTCCTAACTGCTTCTGCCTGCCAGCCTGATTACCCCCTACCCATTTCCTTGCCAAACTGATCAATGACTAACTTCTCCACAGCAGGCCCGATTGCCCCTAACTGCCCACCTCTGCCCTTCTGGTGGCCCCTAACTGTCCTCCCCTGAAGGCCTGGTTGCCCCCAACTACCCTCCCCTGCTGGTCTGGTCACCCCTAACTTCCCTCACCTGCTGGCCTGGTCACCCCTAACTGACCTACCCTGCAAGCCTGCTCCCCATTAACTGCCCTCCCCTGCAGGCCTGGTCCCCCCC
>PVJN01042024.1:0-18470 GCA_004026805.1 Lasiurus borealis | reverse complement strand
GTCTCCGTACCTCAGCTTTTTGCAGTTCCTCTGGGTGTCTGTGAGCCCCTCTCTTTCCTTCTAGCTGTAGAACTTCCACTCAGCCAGCTTTCCTGTGGTTCTGGATGATGTCTGTTCTGTCTTTTAGTTGTAGTTTTGAAATTGTTGTGCGAGGCAGCAGTGTAGGTGTTTACCTATGCCGCCATCTTGGCTCCTCCCGGGTAGCTTGCTTTGATGGAGGCTGATTGACTCCTCCAGTAGGAGTCAATAGGGGGTCGGCCAGCGGGGAGGGGCTGCAGGCAGTTGGAAGAAACCGATGGGGGCCCCGATCAAGCTGGTGGTTTCTACAGTGTGTGTCATAGTGACAGTTCACTCAAGTCATTCCAGTTGTTCCATTGTTCTATTCTCTTGGCTTTTATATATAGAGATAATACAGTAACATTACATCTTATAATATAATAATATATAATATATGTAAAAATAAAATGTAGTAACATATAATATATGTAATATGTACAAATATATACATCTAAAAAGTATCAAGCAAAAAATTCAGCAATGTATCAAAAAGACAATGTATCATGATCAAATAGAAATAAAGGAGAGTTCACATTTCATTTTCTGAATTTAGCCTATTTATATCTCTAGCTCATTTTTCTACAGTGTTTGGTTCCTCTTAATAATTTAATGTGTATTCTTTGAATATTAGTGTTTAGATACATTAAATTAGGTAAATGTTTATTTGTTATATATGAGCAAATCATTCACAACAGAAATGTATAATAAACCCTCTCTAGTAATAAAAACATGAAAATAATTTAACAACAAGAAACCACTTTTTTATTCACTAGGTTAGGAAAAATTAAAAAGAGGGATGGTATCATTTGCTCATAAGAATGCTGTTAAAACTGTGAAGTGCTACATTTTTCCCAAGAATTTAGATAATTCTTATTAAAATGTAAAATATATATCCAACCCAATAGAAAATTGAAAAAAAATTAAACAATACTTTATAAAGGTTAAGCTTGAACATCCAATACATTTCTGAATTAGTGCTGGGAATATAAATAGAAGAAATTATGTTCGAGAGAAATTTGACAATATCTAAAAGAGTTGAATGTGCACATTGCAATTTTACTTTTATGCATATACTGGATAAATTTGAACAAAATCACGAAGTGCTGTGTGATGGTTAATTTTATGTATCAACTTGACTGGCCATGGAGTGGCCAGATATTTGATCAAAGATTATTCTGGGTATGTCTACAAAGATGTTTTTTGGATGGAATTAACAATTAGAAGGTTAAATAAAACAGATTGCCCTCCCTTATGATGGTGGATCTCACCCAATCAGTTGAAGGTCTGCATAAAATGAAAAGGCTGACTGACTGCATGAGCTGGGACATTGCTCTTTTCTTGCCTTCAGATTCAAATAGAAACATTGGTTCTTCTTGATGTCCAAGCCTGCTGGCTTTCAGACTGCAAATGCATCAACTCTTGCAATTTTCAGGACTTGGGATCAGACTGGAACCACACCCTTGGTCTCCTGAGTCTCTAGCTTGCTGACCTCAGATCTTGGCACTTCTCAGCCCCTAAAACTACATTAACCAATTCCTTATAATTAATCTTACTCTCCCTCTCATATATATTTCCCTAGCTAATATAGTAAGCACACAGGAAACATTGTGGAAGTACTATTTGTAGTAGCCAGAAATTAGAAATAGCTTAAACATCTATGAACAGGAAACTGAATAAATAAATTGTGGAATAAACAACAGAATATTACATAACTCTGAAAATGAAACAACTAGAGATTAATGTTAAAAACATAACATCGAGTGAAATGAGAAAGTTGAAGAAGGCTGCTTAATATAGCATTTATGTTTTTAAAATATATATATATATAATTTACTTATTTTTATGGGTACATGCATATTGTGTAAAAGTAGAAAAACAATCATGGACATTAAAACACTACATTCAGGATAAAGTTAGCTTTGAAGAGGAAATGGGGGATTTGAAAAATATACTTATCTTCAACTGTGTGGTCAATCCATGAATGTTTATCTCCGATTATACCATTTTTAAAAAGATATAAAATATATCTATTATAATAAAAGAGATGAAGTTTATATGTCTGGCAACATGCTAACCTAGTTGTTAAAAGCAACACCTTCAGATATAGCACACAAAATCACTGAAGAAATAATGTCCTTTATTACATATTAAATTTACAGCAGAGCTGGTACAGAGAAGAAATCCCTCTTAGAGATTAGAAATAGAAAGAAGGCAAAAACCCAGAGGGGCAAAGGCACTGGACAGCCAGTTTGCCCAGGTGCTGTCTTTGTAGACCACCCAGAAGAGGCAGGCCTGGGGCCTGAGCAGCAAGGGAGGACAGGTTGCCATCTCTGCATGAAATAAAAACTCTGGAAAGGCTACACTCAGGGGAAAGGTACCTAAGAAAGAGTGAGGGTACACATCACGGTCTCTCCCAGGGTTGGCCTAGCAAAGCAAAAACAAAGGGTGGAAATCCTGGAGGTTCCTAACCACAAATCTTGACTTGGGAGGTTTGTGGTCTGACTTCATAATAAGTCTGTATCCCAATGACTATAATTCAATCCTATCTAATAAAAGAGTAACATGAAAATTGACCATCACTCCAACACAAAAGATGGCTGCCCCCATATGGTCAAAGATGGGTGCCCCCATGTGGACACAAGATGGCTGCCACAATATGGCCAGCAGGGAAAGGCAGTTGGGAGGGGCCAGACCTGCAAGGGAGGGCAGTTGGGAGGAACCAGGCCTGCAAAGGAGGGCAGTTGGGGGTGATCAAGCCTGCAGGGGAGAGCAGTTAGGAGTGACCAGGCTAGCAGAGGAGGGAAGTTAGGAGTGACCAGGCCTGCAGGGGAGGGCATTTAGGGGCAAATAGGCTGGCAGGGGAGCAGTTAGGCATCAATCAGGCTGGCAGGGGAATAGTTAGGGAGTGATCAGGCTGGCAGGCAGAAGTGGTTAAGAGCAATCAGGAAGGCAGGCAGGCGAGCAGTTGGAAGCCAGCAGTCCTGGGTTGTGAGAGGGATGTCCGACTGCCCGTTTAGGCCCAATCCCAAGCGGTCCCAGACTGGAGAGGGTGCTGGGCTGAGGGACACCCCCACCCACCCCCATGCATGAATTTCATGCACCAGCCTCTAGTTTTTAATAATGTTGGTTCCAGGTTGTTTGTACCACCATGTTATTGCTAGAAGTAAAAGAAAATCCTCACAAATAAAGACTCAACTACTATGAGCTCAGACTTAAAAAACAATAAACAGATGAAGAAGTAAAATGACCAAGAACAATGCTATTCTGCTCTTCCCCAACAAGGGTCAGGTAAGGGCTATCCAGGCTTTCAGCTGCTATTCAGAGGGACCACGAACCTTGCTCACGCTCTCAAGTAATCCCTAGCTTCCCAGCCCGTAGAAACCGAGTCAAAAAGTCCTGGGCCACATTAACAGCAGCACCTGCATGGACAGCTTCTGCCTTAGGTGAATTAATGGTGCTACTATCTAAAGCCAACCCTTTCCTATTGTAGTAAAATACAAAATATTTTCCTTCTTACCTGTACAAACACATTGCTCCAGAAACTATCTTCTTCTTCTCTGCTACTCTTACATCTTCCTTTCCTCTCCTTCCCTATTTAGCATAACAAGAATGCTCTCTATTTATTCATCATAAATATAAAACAAAAATTAACATATCTTGAGCCCATTTTCTTGGTCTCACATTGCCCCATTTCTCTTGGCCCTTTCTAGCAAAAACTCTTCTAACTAGCTGTCTATTCTAGTCTCTCTCTTTCTTCCTCTCTCTCTCTCTCTCTCTCTCTCTCTCTCTCTCTCTCACACACACACACACACACACACACACACACACACCCTTCCAATTATCTCTTATACCTATTTTGATAAGGTTGTCCCCAAGTAATCCATGCAAATGCACTCGTTAAGGTCCTCAATGACCTTTGCATTGCAAAATACAATGAAAAGTGTATTTCTTTCTTAATACTGTCATTTATCACTTTGTCACCTCCTCCTTTTAGATAAGCTCCCTCACTTGGCCTACTAGAAATATCAACAGAACAAGCCAAAACAAAATTCCCTTTCCACTATGCATGTTCCACCCAGTCTTCTCTCCACCTTAGTTTGTGGAAACCCAGTGGCTCAAATGAAAACCTTGAAATTATTTTTTACTAGTGACCCAGTGCACTGATTCATGCACATTGAAAGAAAATTAATCAGAAGGTGGCCAACAGGGTGGGACTGTGTGAGATGTATTGGACAAACCCTGGAGCCAACCTCCCATAGTCCCTCCCAGGTATTTGCGGAGTGAGTGGGGGTCCCTCCAGCAGGTGGGGTCCCTTGGCCTGGCCTATGGGGATTGGGCTGAAACCAGCTATCTTACATCCCCCGAGGGGTCCTGGTGTGTGAGAGGGCACTCTGCAAAGTTGCTGACATACAGGATGTGGAATGCACATGCAAGTATGCAGTAAACCAGATTCAGGGCTGACAGTGCCGCAGCAACAATATAATTCATGGACCAAAGATGGAATCACATGGCCCTACAAGGAATCAAGCTCCCTCCTCTCTGGTTTCATGGTGCATCACCTGAGAACAGCCACTGTCAAGTCACTGCAGCTTGGCAGCTCCTGTGTTGAACGTCTGGGTCTGGTGGTCAGTGCACATCATAGTGACTGGTTGGATGGTCGGACACTTAGCATATTATCCTTTTATATATATAGAAGATTCTCCTTTCTCTATCCAGCCCACATCCATCAGCCTCCAAAATATCAGAATTTGCCTGGCTGGTGTAGCTCAGTGGTTGAGCATCAACCTAAAAACCAGGAGGTCATAGTTTGAATCCCAGACAGGCACATGCCCAGGTTATGGGCTGAATCCCCAGTGTGGAAGCAGCCAATCAATGATTCTCTTTCATCAATGATGTTTCTATCTCTCTCTCTTTCCCTTGCTCTCTGAAATCAATTACAAAATATACCAAACACACACACACACACACACACACACACACACACACACACACACACCAAAATAGCAGAATTTAATGTCTTAAAAAATTGTGCATACAAAAGCATAACAATATAGAACAGAATTCCTAGATAATAATGTCAGATGAGTTGAGATGGGATTAATTGAAGTTCAAGTATTCGGAAGTTCTGGTATTATTTGGGAAAGAAAAAAAATTATTAACCTTAGATTTTTGTTGAGGTAAATATGTCTGTACAAATTTTGAGAATGGACACATAAAATATAATTCCAATGGTTCCAATCTGGCAGAGAGAAAAGAACTAAAATAGAGATAAAAATAAATAAGCTCAATCCAAAAGAGACAACAGAAGAGAGAACAAAAAAGTATAGATAATGGGGGAAACTATTAACCATTTGTACGTCATAAGCCTTTATAGACACAAGGGGCGGACCTTTATTAAATACATTCAAAGTATCGTGGCAGTTAACTGGCTAAAAATAAAATTACCAAATTATTACATAGAAGTGTATCCCAATGTGTCAATAGCCACTATAGACATAAGTGTCTAAAAGCTCTAGTTAAAAGGAAAAAAATATATGGTTTAATTGGAAAAATATAAATAAAAGCCAGCCATATTTTGTATCAAAGAGACACACCTAGAATAAATGTTTTAACTTTACATTGTAAATTCTTGAGTGGCCAATTTAAAATGAACAGAAGAGAAAACACCATTGAAACTTCCCAGCACTTGTGGTCATTGTAGCAACCTCTGAGTCACTAGAAGCCCTCCCTGGTCTTGGCTGCAGAACCACATGAGCAGTGGTGTGCCCAGCACTGAGTACATGATACCAGGCAACTGCAGAGGCAAGATCTAGCATGTTTGAAGAACATTGCATTTTGAATAATAACAGTATTTCTGCCTTTTTCTCCAAATAGGAAATATGAAATTAGATAGAGTGTCTATGACAGTAAAGAACCTGGAGCAATGATTGGACAATAAAATATCTAAGTCCCTCTTCTCTACTGATTATTCTAAATCTTCCCCCATAAATAACCATAGTGATCATGGACCCAGAAATTTTGTAATATAAGTTTTCCCATTCAAATTGTTTATAGAAACAGGGTCCCAGATGCTCCATATTCTAGAATTTTTTAAAACTCTTTTGAATCACTACTAGTATTTATTTAGTCACATTATTATGCTGGAGTGGGAAAATTATTATTTTCATACTTAAATGTAGGAACTAAAGCAGAATATCTAGTGACTTATCCACATTATGGTAGCCAATCTAGCAATGAAACACATTTTGTTAATATTCTAATATTTATTCTGTTTTCAGATTATAATATGGCATTAAAATAATCTCAGACACAAGTAATAGAAAGGAGTATAGTACCCTATTTAATAAAGAAGGAATATCCAAATTGACCATCACTCTGTCACAAATATGGCTGCACCCATAGTCACAAAATGGCAGTACCCAGTCCTCTCAGCCCTGCCATAGTCCCCCAATCCTGGGGGGGGGGGGATCACTGAGAGCAGGCAACATGAGTGGCCTGGTGGAATGCTAGCTTCATTGCCATGGCGATGAGGCAAGCATTCCACCCCAGCCTCAAAGGGCCTCTGGGCAGTGAGCACAGAGCAGCCAGGGAGGGCAGGGGAAGCCCCTTCTGTCATTGCACCAGTGACAAGGCAAGCATTCCACAGCTGGTCGTGGACAGCCTCTGGCCAAGGAGGACAGTTGGGGGCCATGAGGCAGGCAGGAGAGGGCATTTGGGGGCAATCAGGCCAGCCGGGAATCAGGGAGGGCACAATTGGAGGCAAGAAGGTCAGTGGGAGGTGGAGGGAGCTGGGAGCTAGCAGGGTGGCATGCAGAGTGGTTAGGGGCAATTAGGCAGGCAAGCAGGTGAGCAGTTAGGAGCCAGGTATCCCGGATTGTGAGAGGCATGTCCGACTGACGGTTTAGGCCTAATCCCAGAGGGACATCCCCCAGCAGTCGGACATCCCCTGAGGGGTCCCAGATTGGAGAAGGTGCAGGCCACAGTGAGGGACACTTCCCCCGCTGTGCATGAATTTCATGCACCAGGCCACTAGTATTTTAATAAAGTAGTATAAACTTCTAATGCTGATTTTGTAAGATTGATTGCCTGGTGATTTCACTACATAACTGGGATATACATCCTGAGTGGAAAGACCATTGAAAGACAGGAGCTTGTGCTATGGAGAGAATCAGGGGAAAAGTATTTGGAATGGAGCTCTTTCTCCTGTATAAAATAAAAAGGCATCTTGACAATCCTAAGACCACCACTTCAGGTTTTCAAGAAAATTTCTGGGAAATATTAATGTTTGATGTCTTTCTTTTTTTTTAACAAAATATATTTTTGTTGATTTTTAGAGAGGAAGGGGGAGAGCGAGAAACATCAATGATGATAGAGAATTGTTGATTGATTGCCTCCTGGACACCCCCCACTGGGGATAGAGCCCACAATCCCGGCATGTGCCCTGACTGGGAATCAAAACATGGCCTCCTAGTTCATAAGCTGATGCTCAACCAGTGAGCCATACTGGCCAGGTTGATGTCTTTATATGAAGCTCATTCACCCTTTAAGATAATTCCTTAGAATCACCTTACATTCACAAAAACTCAGATAAAATGGATATCAATGTGGTACAATAAAAAACCATGAGTTTTGAAGCCACATAGATCTAGATTTGAATCCTGGCTTCTGTCATTTAGGAGCTGTGGGACCTTGAATAAGTTGTTTAACTTTTCTGAGCTCCAGGTACTGAGCTGTAAGTGTGATATAATGAAGTCACACAAAACAGAAAAAAAAATAGGCAAATCATACAGCATAAACAGGTGCTTGATTCAAGATAGTTGTTATTACTATTTCACTATAGTGATCCTTTGCTGATGCAGGTCATTATAATTAACTAGTGACCCAATGCACAAAATCGGTGCACAATAAAAGGGGATTAATTAGAGGAAATAATTTAATATTTCTATTTACCCTTTATAATAGAAGTGTCAGGATGGAAGAAAATTAATAAAATATATATGAAAACCTTCCTTCTATCAAAAGTCTAAGTCACACCATGGGACCCAGAGTCAAGTTCCTGCCCACCCACATGTACCTCAAAATCGCATGAGACCCAGACTTGGCCTGCCCCTCCCTTCCACTGGGCTAGATCCAGATCCAGCCAGTCCCACCCTTGTCAAGCCCGGCTGGGCAGCGGGTGTAGTCTCAGGTCCTCTGGCCTAAAGCTAGGATCGGGGTATGGCATGAAGTCCCCCAGCCCAGACCAGGGTGGGGGGCGTGCCTCTAAGTTCTCCATCAAGCCCCACCATGTGGGGGACATGGCCTGAGATCCCCAGTCAAGCCCTCTTGGTTGGGGGCCATCGCCTGAGGTCCCCTGTCAAATCCTCCCATCAGGTCCCTAGGCCCAGCACTGGGAGCGGGGCACAACCTCCAGTCCCCCCATCAGGCCCCACTGGGCAAGGGCATGGCCTGAATTCTCTCAACTCAGCACAAGGGGTGCACCTTGAGGTCTCCTGTCAAGCTCTACTGAGTGGGGGGCATGGACTGAGGTTCCCTGTCAAGCCCCACCAGGTAGGGAGTGCAGCCTGAGGTCCCCTGGCCTGGTTTAGGGGTGGGGGCACAGCCTGAGGTCCCCCAGCTTGGTGCTGGGGCAAGGGGAGCAGCCTGAGGTCCTCTAGCCCAGCACATGGACAGGAAGCACACCTTGAGGTCCCCCATCAAGATCTGCTGGGTGGGGGGACATGGCCTGAGGTCTCCTGTTAAGCCCTGCCAGATGGGGGGCATGGCCTGAGGTCACCGGGTCTGGAGCGGGGGCAGGTGGAGCAGCCTGAAATCTCCTCACCCAGCACCAGGACAAGAAGCGCACTTTGAGGTCCCTCGTCAAGCTCCACCGGGTGGGGGAGCATGGCTGAAGTGCTCTGTCAAGCCCTACCTGGTGGAAGGTGTGGCCTGGTGCTGGAGCAGGGGGAGCAGCCTGAGGTCCCCTAGCCTAGCAGCAGGACGGGAAACACACCTTGAGGTCCCCTGTCAAGTCCTCCGGGGGTGGGGGAGGGCATAGCCTCAGGTCCCTGCTGATTGCTCATTAAGGCTTCTCATGATTGGCCTCAGCTGTGGGTGCAGTCATCTTTGTGATGGAGTGATAGTCAATTAGCATATTCCCCTCTTTATTAGCTGGGGTAGTAACTACTTTTTTGTCATTAAATTGAGAATAGAACAACGGGTGTTTGGAAGAGAATTTGGTAACTACTTCATCACTGTTAGGTATTTCATCCTATGTAATAAAGATGTAATATGCAAATGGTTGTTATGCTGTGAAGCATAATGACCGACCACATAACGACCTGATCACTGATCAGCAAGCTACAAGCAGGTGGTGGAGAGCTAAAGTAGAAGGCAGGGCAACAAGCAACGAGTGAGGGACGGGGGAAGGGAAGTGGGGGAGCTACAGCAGGGCGAGGCAGCAGGCGGAGAGTTACTAGAGGGCAGCAATGAGCTACTGGTCAGCTACTGGCACATGGATTCATGCGCAGGGCTACTAGTTGTATAATAATGGCCTGAAAAACTTCACATGCTTGTAAAGAGGCTAAATTAACTGAGTGGATTGGGGAATACAAATGAGAAAGAGAAATAGATTATATGTTATCTAAGGTTGAAAAGACACTCAACCATTTCTACATAATGTTAAAAAATTATACTTGGATGCTCACAGTCAAATTTTAGTGATAAAAAGGTAGTCAAAACAGATGTTAGATTAAATTGGCTGGAACATTTGAAGAAACTGATTGATTCATCCAAATCACTTGAATAAGCAGGCAACCACAAGTACATATGTGGGAAATCTTCCAATATCCTTTCCCCCCCATTAACATTAATTCTTCTCTGCATTTGAAACTTCTTTTATTTCTTTTAATCAGAAGCAACCATCCGGCTTTAAATTGTATGGTAACCACAGGATACCTTCTTACATCATGGGGAGAAAAACTCATAATTAACTCTATCCTAAATATATCTATTATCACAATTTTGACTAATGAGAGAAAGTTTGTAAAAATATTAACACTATCTAGAGAATAAGTAAATTGCTCCCTGATATTATTGCACATATTATAACTCCCATGGCTTTATTATTTTTAACATAATGGCCCAATATGTTTTTTGAAATATAAATGCCTTATTTGTTAATATTTCTAATGATTTATCTGGAATACATCCTCAAATCTGCACTGTACTTATAAAGTTTTCTTCAGCTGCATGTTGTCATTTAGGAATGTAAAAATTAAAGAAACACTAGTGATTTTGAATATTGTTGTTTATCTTAGTATGTTTTAAATATTTTTACTTATGAGCCCACCTGCCCGGTTATGACAACTTGTGGCTATGACTGAGTTACTGAAATCTGACCTGACTTCCCACTGTGGACAATTAAAAAAATTGGACAGAATACACTAAACAACAACTTTCAGACTGTAACCTCAAAGAGAAGAGAATCACAAAAGCTGGGCCCAAAGCTTTGTGACTTTAGTACCTTCAAAGGCTATGGCACTTTAAAGGATATGGCACCAGGAGGGAAAACTCAAGCAGAGCCAGGATGAGGAGACAGATTAAAGTTCAAGGAGCTGGAGGTGGCTGGACATTGTGGAGAGGAGTACTGAGAAAATGGAGAAACCCAGAAAACAGGCTCCATACATCTGCCGTGGGGTCTTGTTGAATCTTTAGTTGACTACTGAGCTGCCCGTGCATACGGGGAGACTATAAGACACCAAGAAAGAAACCGCTACTAAGTAAAGGACACAAAACTAAAACTATGGAACTTACAGGTAAAGAAATAGGAGAAAATCTTCGCTACTTTGGAGTAGCTAGATAGCTTAGAAGGACATAGGAAACACTAACCAGAAAAAAGTATATTAGATTTGTTAAAATTAACATCTTCTCTTGAAAAAGACACCATCCTATATAATAAAAGCCTAATATGCAAATCGACCAAACAGCAGAATGATGGAATGATTGGTTGCTGTGATGCACACTTACTACCAGGGGGCAGATGCTCAATTCAGGAGCTGCTCCCAGTCTGCAGGGTCCAGGTCAGCCCAGGCAGGTAGCAGCAGGGCCCTCCCGCCACTCACCTCCCCCCCAAAAACCAGATTGCCCCACTGGTTGCCCCACAGATCAGCCCTGATTGCTGCCCAGGCCTACGGACCCTATCCATGCATGAATTTTATGTATCAGGCCTCTAGTTATGAAAATAAAAAGGCAAGTCATAGACAGGGATGAATTATTAACAATATGTCTGAAACAGAGTTTTATGAGAATATCTATGAATAAGTCTTACAATTCAATGGTAAGGATATAGATAACCCAATGTTCAAAATGTGCAAAAAATTTAAACAGACATATCACAAAAAGAAGATCTATACCATCATGTGATGATTAATATCACTAGTCATCAGGGAAATATGGATTAAGCCTCAGTGATTTTCTACAAAACACACTAGAAAGGATAAAATTAAAAAGACTGACAATAACAAGTATTGGCAAATATGAGAAGCCACTACAACTCTCATGTATTAATGGCAGGAGTATAAAACGTTGCACCCACTTTGGAAAATGTATTGGCAGTTTTTTAGAAAGGTAAACATTCTCTTATCATAGACTCAGCAATGTTTTATCTCTTGGTATTTAAAATACATCCATAAATCATAACATTTGTTCACACAAGGATTTGTCCACAGATGTCCATTGTAATTCTACATAATAAAGAGCTAATATGCTAATTAGACCAGATGGCAAAACAACCTTCCAGAATAATCAGTGGGTAGGGCTGCAAGGCAGCCAGGGCCCCAAGGCAGCCAGGGCTTCAACAGCTGAGCTCCTTGCATGAATTTTGTGCATTGGGCCTCTAGTTTTACTAATCATAGCCAAAATTCAGTAGAACACAAATGTCCATCAACAATGGAATATTTCTCAGTAATACAAGCGAGTACCAGTAAACTATTAAACTATGCAACAATATGGATAAATCTTAAAAGCATTGTGCTGAACAGAAAACATAAAATACAAAAAGAGCATATGTCATATAGTTTCATTCAGATGAAACTAGAGGCCAGAGCACGAAATTCGTGCATAGAGGGGAGTCCCTACAGCTCTCCAATCTGGTATCTCTCAAGGGATGTCCAACTGCTGGGGATTGGACCTAAACAGGCAGTTAGCCATCCCTCTCACAATCCTGGACTGCTGGCTCCTACTCACCTACCTGCCTGGTCACCCCTAACTGCCCTCGCTGCTGGCCAGGTCACCCCCAACTTTCCTCACCCCCTGCCAGCTTAGACACACCCAAGTGCCCCCCTCTGCTGGCCTGGTCACCCGCAACTGCACACCCCCACCAGCCTTGTTGCCTCCTACTGTCCCCTCTGCCGGTCTGGTTGACCCTCATGGCCCCCCCGCCAGCCTGCCCCATGCAGCCTGCTGTTTGGTCATCTCTCACTAATCTCCCTGCTGGCCTGGCCATAGGCAGCCATCTTGTGAAGGTGTGAGGGTAAATTTGCATATGACCTCTTTATTATATAGGATTCTAGCTCAGGGGAATGAATCTACAAGTGGGGACAGAAAATAGAACAGTGGTTGGTTGGGGTGGGAGGAAATATGGTGGATTGCAAGTGGGCCTAAGATAGATTTTAAGGGTATAATTTATATCCCAATTATGGTGGTGGAAACAGAAGTGTATAATGTGTAAGAAATCTTTTATCTCTGTACTTAAATTATACTTCCTTCACATTGATTTAAAACTAAAAAGGAACCATAATTAAAACTACATTTACAAAATATGATATTATATAAGAATGTAATTTTTAAACATATCTAAATTTGCCAGTATATCAATTTTGTCATATATATATATATATATATATACATACTATTTAAAGAGATTGAGTTCTTCCACACTTTAATGTTATGTAGGGTGGATTTACTTTTTTGCTTATTCTGAAACTTTTTATTCTGAACAAATGCCCCTTCTCTGTAGGGAACAATGTAATTATCAACTATAGACTAATCAGTATGAATTAAACATTTCCTTTTGGATAATACAATTTAAACCATCTTGAATATTATACAGATTATTGGTAAAAGTAATTAAGGACTAGAAAAAAAAGGTAATTATCTTTCTGATGGATGAATTGATAGGGATAAAGTAAGAACTGATCTGAACTCTCATCTAAAACTAAAACTAATTTAAGCAAAATCCTAAAACTTTACTTGTGTACTTAATTGATTTTTACACATCAGTACACTTCCAACTACCTTATTTTTACTGAGGACTGTAAGCAGAAAATTCCTCAAGGAAAAATATTATGGCACTTGCAGAAAGGCAAGAATCTTTTAGAAATATCTTCCAAAATGTATATGACATGGTTTCTTTTCTAAGACCGATATATTCTTAAAGAAAGTTATTTTCAAATGAAATGAGTAATGTTGTTTACATGAATTGAGGAGAAAGCAAATCTTTCTAGGATACTAGTTAAATAATTTTGAAGGATCAATTCTCTAATGGGATTTATTAAAACTGGTGCAGGCAATCTGAAAACTTACTTGTAATGGAACTTGCTTTCCACAGTTCCATGCTAACTTGGGTGCAAGGCAGGGGTACAATTCAGATATGTGCAAGTTTCAGTTCAATGCAATACTGCATCTTTGACATTTCACTGTTAACATATATTCAACTAATATAATACAGATTTTATTCATTGGAAATAGCTATGTTAGTTTTGACATTAATTTTTGTTTTACTTTTTAATGTAACATTAATACATGTATCTATGTTAAACATCATAAAATGTAAGTCTTTCCACATTTCAGTATAACATAGTGCTACTGTAGATTGTTCATATTTATCTTCATTATCTAAAATATTGATAATATTGAAATGATGTTGTTCCTTAAATTTTGTTCCTTAATTATCTCTTGTTGTACTTAGGAATGTGATTTATTTTTTAATGTGAATGATATCCAGAATCTTGCTAATTATAATGAATATCAATTCTTGAGACATTTCAGTTGATTATTTTCATTATGTTGGGTTGTGTTTTCCTCCCTCTTTGTATGCCTGGTATTCTTCAATTGAATGACAAACATTGTGAATTTAGATTATTGGGAACTGCTTATTTTGTATGTCAGTCCTCTTTGTACCTATATCCAAATTACTACTAAGTTTCTCTGATTCCTCTATTATCCTGATCTTTGATTCTGTTTCCAAAATGGCCACTTCATTTCCTCACAGCTATTTGATTTAGTTTCTGCAGATTTTGTATGTTTTCTGCATCAGTCTCTTTGTTTTTACTAACCACTTTATATACAGCTGTGAAAACACATGCATGTGTATCATATATGAGATGCTTATCCACAAGATGACTATAACTAGTCAATCATGCTCATACTGAGCAACTATATACATGGCACATATTTTATGCTAGGTACTACAAATTAAGTACTGCCAATATTAACAAAATCTCTTTCAACTGGATGATTAGATAATTCTATTCTCATTTTATAGGTAAGCACATTGATTCTCAAAATCTTCCTGTTTGTCTCAGGCCTCATATGGGGAAAGAGTGGATTTAATTCACATCTATTACCAGGAGGTCATTGATTCCCAGTCAGGGCACATGCCTAGGTTGTAGGTTCGATCCCCAGTGGGAGACAAGCAGGAAGCAGCTAATCAATGAAATCAATGATTTTCTCTCATCATTGATGTTCCTATCTCTCTCTCCCTCTCCCTTCCTCTATGAAATCTGTGTGTGTGTGTGTGTGTGTGTGTGTGTGTGTATGTATGTATGTATGTATGTATATATGTAAATATATTTCACGTGCATTTAGCTCCACAGCTTCCACTCTTTCTAAGGTGCCATAGCTTTCTTGTAAATAATGTGTTTTGGGTTATGAATGCTATTTTTAAAGTCTTTTCTACTGGACCATAAGTTTTCTGAGTCTTTTACTCTTTTATATTGTCCAAGCACAAATTGCCTCAGAAGATGATAAATATTGATCAAATAGTTGAATTTTCATGACAAAATTCCTCAAAATAAGAATAGGAAGTTTCAAAGATGTGTTCAACATGGATGGGCAGTAAGGTTATTTGGTTCCAAAATTACGCTCACTGGACAATGGCCCCTTGATGAGAGAAAATAGCACTAGAAAGTGAACTAGTAACAATGAGATGATTTTCTCCTTGAAAAATGTCCTTAGTTCAATCATATCTGGATATTATATTTTACTGATATCCTCTGAAAAGTCTGGAAATAGTTGGCCATCTCTAAAGTTCTTTTTGTGTTTTTTTTTTTTTGTGTGTGTGTGTTTTTTTTTTTTTTTTTCCAAAATGAATTCAGTGAGCTTTAAGTCTCATTGTAGTCAAGGCTGCAGTCACAAAGTAGAGGAAACCATTAAATTATTGGACAGTGCAAACTGAAAGAACCTTCTCCTAACCCCAGGAAAAAAAATGAAAGAACTTTGAGTAAAGGAAAAGATTTGTGGCCTAGCTTATTATATCTGTTCAGTATATTTCCCATATATTCACCACATAATTGTTGAAATCTTTCCTTTACATTGATTAAGGCAATACCAAATCTTCCTTGTAAAGTAAGAGCTTTTTCACCTTTGGTTATGACTGAATATAAGAGATTAGATAAAATTACAAGTGAAACAAAGATAAATCTAGAGAAGGAATGGCTATTCTAAGTAAAACTATGTTTTTCTCCATGCGCATAGAAATTTATAGATAACTGTTATAAAGCTACAAGCAAGTGTGAGGATTCTTCTTTGTGTGTTATAAGAATGTAGTCACCTGAAATATATATATCAGGACTTTTAAGTATAAACCAACTTACTCAAGTTGCTTACTGATAAGTAAACCTTATTAACTGTTGCTTTTCTGGACATTTATTCTATAAATAAAATTAGATTTGATTTCATATGAATGCTTTAACTACATGACTAGTGGCATTTAGTTGTATGTAATATATTCAAGTAAGCAAATTTTAAATGGAACTAACTATCTCTTATTGTTAGCTCTGGTTTTTATTGACTGATTTCCTTGTATGTATCTTAAATATTTTATTGTTTTGTTTCCCTGTTACCATTTATGAATATTTTCAAAGAATAACTGTCTTGCCCCACAATCTTCTAAATTATATCATCATATTAATGTAACTATCAATATTGTAAGCAAACACTATTATCCCTGTTAATATAAATCGACCAGCATTTCATTTATGGTATAAAATTCTATTAGTGTCCATTAAATTCCCTGAAAAGGAAGACCTTAATCTCTGAGACATCTTTCTTGTATATGCAGCTATAAAAATGCCTTCAAATTCTCTTGGCACTTTCAGAGTTGTGTTTCAAACCTGTATTTAGTGATTAAAGAAAAACACTAACTGGATAGGATTGGCAATATCAATTGGCAAGGTTTTAGAAAATACCCACCAAATGGTATATATTGAAATTCTCAAATAAAGGACAGATATTTTAAAAAATCAGGACTAATACAAATTATTTTTAAACTATTACAACAATAATTTCTAAACTAACAAACTGCCTATTTTGTAACTTTTTTAAGCTAAAATATGAGGTTTAATTTTTAAAAACTATATGGCTGTTTTTCTAGCATTAAATAACTTACAAATCAAATTCCTAAAAAGTTTCTCTTAAATGGACTCTGATCCACCATAATACTGATTCTTTGCCTATTATGAAGTTCATTTTATTTCCTCAGCTCTAAAAGTCATTGAATAGGCTTTGTTATGTGACTCTGTTCTGATAAAAAACATGAAATTAGGAGACTTGACTTGGAGTGATGAACACACAATACAAGTACAGATGATATATTATAGAATGGTACACCTGAAACCTATATAATTTTATTAACCAATGCCACCCCAATAAATTCAATAAAAAAAAAGGAATGCCCCGGATAAACCCAGGTATGATAGGAAACTGACTTCTGCATCAGAGTAGCTTATTGGATCTGTTTCTATGTTTGTTTTCTGGATTCAGTGGCTAATTTGGTTTCTAATCATGCTTTTGACCCCATTTCCAGACTGTTTGTGGTAACAGGGAGAAGAAAGGCCCTGCAGTAGGTAATTAAGTCTGCAAAAGCAGAGCTGCTTACTTTTCATTGCAGCAGATAATCAGAGTGCTGTTGCTCAAGTGTAAAATGCAGAAATTAATGATCCTATATAATACAGATTAGGGCTTTCATTTTAAAAACTATCAGTGCAGAAGAACAAAGGTAGGAAGAACAGCATGATATTTAGAATTCCAATATATAGTAAAGCTTAGAAATTTTTTTTAAAAAGCCTTCTAAGCATAAGACTAATCTAAATTCACCTTGTGTTCTAAAGTGATTGATTAGTTCAGAACTCAAATATATTACTGCCCCATTACATCACTGAAAAGGCACAATTAGACACATGTGTTCATGTCTTTTCAATTGTAAACATGGCCTATTGTTCATTCAGATCAAATAGAGAGCATTTAGCATGTCAAGTATCACACAGTAGGTTCTCAATAAATGTTACAATGCTTAAATAAAAAGAAAATTTTCCATAAAGAGGTAATAAAACAATATCCAAGAGTCATAAAAATAGAACGCACACATGTATTAAAAATATATAATCTTGACAAAACGTCCATATACTATTATTTTACCCAGATATTTTCTCTGGCAGAGCTCAATAGTTTGCAAAACTAATATTGCTGTAGAAGGGTATTAGTTTACAGTGTTTACATCATAAAGAGAAAATTACTTCCAATGTTTGTTGATAACAATGCCAAAAAATGCATACATATCACATGATCTAATGATTCAATCATCTGTGTGTATAAACATACTGATATATTTCAACATGATCAATTTAGTCAATGATCCAAACAACAGCTTTTTAGTGTTCTTTCCTAAAATCATTAGATTATTTTGATTATGTTTGTTCACAATGCTATTTTTTCAGTGATTTTTTTTCCTATAAAGTTATTTCTCATTTTTTTTTATCAGTAATAAACTGGTTAATTTTGTAAACACTCCATTAAGGTAATGACAATGAAGAATTTTGTTCTTCAAATTACACATGGAGAAACAGGCACAAAATAAAAAAAAATACAATTTTCATTTATAGGAATGGTGCACATCAATAAAAATTTATTGTTTTCCTAACTTATTCAAGTTCTCATCAGGTCAAGATCAATGACTCTTGGGTTAGAAAATATAGTCAGAATATCCCTGAAATATTACTTTAACAGGTAAAGTTAAGACAAGAGTTTCAAATTAAGTGATCCAGAATAAGAGCATTACTTCCTTTCAGCAGTTGGTAAAACATTTGTGTGTTGATCTGGCACAGTTCTAAGCTTGTATTAGAAAAATCATGAACACATGAAAAGCAGCATGTGTT
>PVJN01042023.1:0-18470 GCA_004026805.1 Lasiurus borealis | reverse complement strand
GCAGTAAAATATTGGGCATTTCTTGTAGCAATATTTTTCTGATGTATCTCCTTGGGTAAGGGAAACAAAAGAAAAATAAACAAATGGGACTATATCAAACCAAAAATATTTTTGCATAGCAAGAAAACCATCAACAAACTGAAAAGACAACCCACTGAATGAAGAAGATATTCACTAATGATACATCTGACAGGGGTTAATATTCAAAATTTATAAAGAACTTATAGAACTAAACACCAAAAATACTAAACAACTGAATTTAAAAAATGGGCTATTCTCCAAAGAATGCTTTATTTGCTACAATGATAACACTGCTCCTCCCATGTTTTATCTCCCCTTCTCCCTTGAATACAAATTATGGTTTCCAAGTTGACTATTCACCACAGTTCTAAAAGATATTTACTGTTTTTATCTGCAGGTGAAGGCTCTGGTTCAAAGAAGCCAAATATAAAATGTGCTTGACTGCAAAAGGAACACAGATCCAGTTTGTCTTTGCCTCTTGTGACCACTCACACTGGTTTAAAGCAGCCTTATTTAACCCTCTAAAATAATCCCCTAAAAATTCAGAATTCAGAGTTTACATTTTACAGATGAGCACTCCAAGGTCCAGGCAGCAGATGAGGCTATTTCGGGGTCACATGGCTTATTTGTGGCAAAGGTCAGTGAGATTCCAGAGCTCCTGAGTTCCCAGGGCACCATATCTTGTTACCCCAAAGGTCTTATTTGTCCCTAACTCAGTCATCAAGATCCCCATGCATCTGGTCAACCCAGGTCTTTAGTGGTCAATCCTCAAATGCTAGTGAAGTGAAACATTTCATTCCATTTACTCCCCAACTCCACCTCATCCCCTCAATAAGAACTGCAAGTGACCCTGAGGGGAGGAAAGGGGGCTTCTCCAAATTCAGGTTTCTGTTATCCTGACATTTTCAATCATCTCTGTGTAAGGAAAAATTCCAAATTACGCAGAGCTCAAGAACTTGAAACCATTCTGAGCAATGAGAGTGCTAGAAAAGCAAGGACACAGACATATTCCGTTTTGTCAAGCTGATGGTGTTTTCTCACTCATTGTTGGCCAGGCAGGTTGGGTCCCCTCCTGCCTTTCTGGTTCCCATTTTGAAAACATCACACAAAATTAAATTAAAGTTGTCACCAGCCTCATGCCTTACATGTTAGTTTAAAGCTGTCTGGAAGGACCCCGGGGCATCCATCACATTGGAGAGTTGAACTACAAGTTCAGCCTGGTATGATCCGCTCCACTCTGAATTCTTGAGAGAAATCATCTTTTGCATCAAGTCTTACAGCAGCAGCCCTGGAGTGCCCGCAAGAGCAGCCACACAGAGCCAAACGCACGTCTGTCTCACCAGTTCTCGTATTCATGCCAAGAAGTTCTTTCTCGGTTACGCCTGAAATTCCCAAGAAGCTGCAGTGTTCTTGGAGCATCTGCAGAGGAGGGAGCAAACAGAAAATAAAAAGCACTGGCAATCCATGAGCCAAGCGTAGAGTGTGTGGTGGAAGATGCTGATAAATCTACCTCCCTCTGACACCCTGGGCTATCACCTTCATCTACTTCTGCAGAGACTGCATCCTGCTGGGGCGTTTGATTGAATTTGTGGAGCAGACAGACTGCATGGGCTCCCTTGCAAAGGGAATATCATCATGAGAGGTGGCATGCTTTACACGGGAAGAGATGGTGAATTTAGACCAGTGAATCCCTTGCAATTATTAAATCAAATGCTAAGAAACCTGGGCCTGGGCAGGAGCAAGCGGTAGTTGGGAGGTGGAGGGTGGAGAGAATGGTGAGAAGACATTTAAGGGAAGAAGGACAGGGAGGTTATCTGCTTTTCCAGACTTTTACCTCCTGGCTCTGTAGCCATCCCCTCTGTTCTGTTCCACAGGTTTCTGTTTTAAATTAGTACTAAGTGAAGTAGAATTCAAATATGATGAGGTAGCCTTAAGGTGACTCTGTTTTGCATTTAAAACCTTGAAAATTATTGCATTTCCAAATTCTGAACACCTTCTTGGTCAAGGCATAATTTGAGTTTGAGGACAAGAATGATTTTTATAGCTTCTTTTCAGGGAAAAAGAAAGGATTGCTAAATTTAACAAGAAAGAATGTGAGGGGTTAAAGAGGAAAATCGACTGCAGCTACAAGAATAACCCTGGTCCCTTGCCTCTGACTTTATATATGAAAAGGGAAAAGTATGAGGGATGGATTTGACCTTTCTTAAAGACATTTAGCAATATAATTGTAGCCTTTAAACCAGGCTTACTTTTCAACTCTATGATATGTGATTATAAAATAACTCAAATTAGATGTGAAGCCAGAGGAATTCTTAGGTTTTAAGGAACTACCTTGCCCACCTCTCTATCAACCCTCCAACCATCTTTATTGAAGCTCAGAAAGGTTAGCTAACTATTCCAGATTGTCCTGCCAGATAGAAGCAGATTAACTATTACTACCAACCATACCCTAGTGGTCTCTTCACTCTCTCAGGCTCCAGGTTGAAAAACCAAGGCCATGAAGATAAAACAATGGGAACCCCAAGAACTGGAGACTCTATTATCTGACTGTGAAAAAAAAAGCTCTTGACTCAACCCAGGACAGACATTTTTGTGTGATAGATCTATCATAAAGTCTCAAGTGTAGAAACATTCCTTGTGGTCAGTCTTTAAGGCTGAGAGAGAAGAAATTTCTTCCATGCACATAGATGCAATATTGGTTACAAATCATATGAAATCTTCACTTCTTCTAAAGAGTTCTGAAACTATATTCCAGGAAATGCTTACATTAAAAGAATCTTCAAATAGTAACAGCACTTTGAAGAGATATATAAAGACCACTGCTATTAACCCTTGCTAGTTACATTTACTGAAGAATAATTAAATCCTGTGACTGTAGCAGATAGAGAGTCCTTTGCTGGGCTCTCAAACAACAATAGAAGGCAGTCCCTTCTGCATTGCCTGCATTCCAAAAATGGGATCTTCAGGAAGTCCCACAAAGCAGAGGGTTCGGTGTTACTAATGACATGGAGGAGGTCAATGACTTTCTACAAATGAAGCAGCAGGTTCCAAGTTTAGCTGAACATCCACATGACTAAACGCATATAAGAAACAAAACTCACACTCAAAAGAAAAATAGATAAGAGGCATAAGAGATAAAAAAAATGATTAAGTATAAATAGTGAAAATGCTCAGACTCACAAAATATAGTAAAAGATATAATTTTTGACATGTCAAATAGGAAAAAATCACTTTTAAATTATAATTCTTTATCTTTCCAGCCTTCTTGTTTAGTTTTGGCAGAAGTTTACATTTTTAGGCGGTAATTAGCAATATTACAGGAATTAAAAATGCTCATGCTTTAATTCAGTGATTTAATCATCTATAGAAAATTCACATAATGAAATAATGTGCAAAAATTAACATATAAGAATGTTACTGATGTATTTATAACAGCCCAAGAACAGGCAGTTTTTCAATAAAAGATAATTAGTTAAATGTTTATCAATAGGCATTTATCTAAGTAAATTATAGTCTATGGAACCCTTACTATTAGGCAACCAGTAAAAATATGTTAACAATATTTGCCTTTGATTGTGTTCTTACTACTCTGTGATGGGATGGAATAGAGACTGTAGCAAAAGAATCTAGCTGCAACTCAACACAAGAAAACAAACAATCCATAAAAAATTGGCAAAGGATTTGTATAGTTACTCTCCAAAAAGGACCTACAGATGGCTAGTAGATATGAATAGAGAGATGTAAATTAAAACTACAGTGATATCACCTCATATCTGTCAGAATGGTTATTATCAATAAACCAACAAACAAGTGCTGGGGAAGATGTGGAGAAAAGGGAACCCTATACACTGTTGGTGTTGGTGCAGCTACTGTGGAAAACAATATGGAGTTTCTCAAAAAAAAAATAAAAATTGGACTGCCTTTTGACCCAGCAGTTCCATTTCTGGGAATATATCCAACAAAATATGAAATACTAATTCAAAAGAAGATATGAACTCCTATGTTCATTGCAGTGTTATTTATAATAGCCAAGATCTGAAAACAGCCCAAGTGCCCATCAGTAGATGAGTGTTTAAAAGAACTATGGTATGTTTATACCATGGAATACTACTCATCTGTAAAAAAAAGATGGAAATCTTGTTGTGGGGCGACTCTCATGACCAGTTGCAAATGACCACGGAGGCTGCTAAGTTGGTAATAAGCAAGCAAGGATTTACTGAGCTGGCCAGCAAGTGTTCTTCCTTTCTCCACACAGGGAATCCAGAGAGCAGCAGTGACCCTTTGTGTAGGACCACTTTTAAGTACATTTACCACATCCTGTTTTCGCAGAGCAAACAACTCAAGACAAAACAGTTTTTCTCAAGCAACATCAGAGTTGATGACCATGTTATTTACAGAGTCATCTTGTTCTTCAGAAAGCTGACAGTGTTCTAGGAAAGAAGGCCTACATGCTGGGAAGGAGCCATGAGACCATACCTCAAGGCCTGGCCTGATGTCAGCACTGACAACTCTATCTGGGGGATAGTCCATGGCCTCTCTGGAATGGGGCATGCTCAAAATTCCTACTCTCTAGCAATCTTACCTTTGGTGACAGCATGGGATGGACCTAGAGATTATTATGCTAAGTGAAATAATCCAGCCAGGAAAAGACATATATTATATAACCTCACTTATATATATTATATAATATATGTGGAATCTAATAAACAAAATAATTTAAAAAACAGAGTCATAGATACATGGAACAGACTGATAGCTATCAGAGGGAAGGGGGTTAAAGGCTGGGTAAAAAAAAGGTAAAGGGATTAAGCAAATCCTATATAATAAAGAGGTAATATGCAAATTGACCATTATCCCCTCACACAAGATGGCCACCCCCATGTGGTCACAAGATGGCTGACAAGGGAGGGCAGTTAAGGGTGATTAGGCTGGCAGGGGAGGGCAGTTGGAGGTGACTGGGCTTTCAGGGGAGGGCAGTTGGGGAACCAGGCCTACAGGGAAGGGCAGTTAGGAGTGACCAGGCCAGCAGGGGAGTGGTTAGGGGGCAATCAGGATGGCAGGTAGAAGCAGTTAGTGGCAATCAGGCAGGCAAGTGGTTGGGAGCCAGTAGTCCCAGATTGTGAGAGGGATGCCTGATCCATGTGGGATTGTGCCCAAATAGGCAGTCAGACATCCCTCGAGGGGTCCCAGATTAGAGAGGGTGCAGGCTGGGCTGAGGGACATTTCCCCACTCCATCCCCCCCCTGTGCATGAATTTCATGCACTGGGCCTCTAGTTATATATATAAAACACATAAACATAGACAACAGTAGGTGATAGCCAGAGAGGATAGGGAGTAGAGAGAGGTGAAAGAGTGGGATAAATCGGGATGAAAAGATAATGGAGTGGGCCTGCCTAAGACAAATCTGGGTTCTTGACTTCGTGCAGGAAAGATTTCACAACAGGAGTCCAGGTGATTTTGAGAGTACAAAATCTGGGGACAGTGAAACAGGAAAGGACTATGATAGACAAAACTATGGGAGAAAGCCTAGGTCAGTGGTCAGCAAACTGCAGCTCCTGATCCACATGCGGCTCGAGAGTCATGGTTTGCCGCTGTGTTGACTAATGAGTTTGCCGACCACTGGGATAGGGGCTTAATCATAAGGAACAACAACAGCCTGTAATTATTGGAATTGAGAGTCTAGGTCAGTGGCTCATCAGTCAACAGAGTGGCAATCTGCTACTGGTGAGCTGCAGTTTGCCAACCACTGGCCTAGGTGGTGCTCTGCTTGGCTCTCTAGAAAGGTTACAGGAAAGAAGTGAGCCAGAGCTGGGCTGCTTTAGCTCATTGAAAAGTGAGAGAAAAAGGGGGCCTTGGAGACAAGATCAGGGGTAGTTTGGGTAGAGATGTCCATTGCTCCCCTAGATGCAAGTCTCATGTGGATCCTTAGAATTTAGGCAGAAATAAAAAGTTCATGTCTGGCCAGTGCATGGGCTTACTCTAAAGAGAGCTACATTGATTCTATGTCCTGAGGGCTTTTTATTCCCCTCTTTTTTTTCCTGCAGGGAGAACCTTAGGGGAGCGTTTCAGCAGAATATGTATCAGCTTTCCAAATGCATATTTAATATGCTGATGCATCAAAATGAGCATATAAGGGAGTTTTGGATTATTTTTTAGTCTATTTCATTGTTTCATTTTTATCTTAGGTTCATCTGGCTTTACTGAGGTCTTGTTATTTGTTCCCCTATTCCAATGGCTGTCAAACTCATTAGTCAATAGAGCCAAATATCAACAGTACAACTATTGAAATTTCTTTTAAGGGCCAAATTTTTTAAACTTAAACTTTTTCTAACACCACTTCTTCAAAATAGACTCGCCCAGGCTGTGGTATTTTGTGGAAGAGCCACACTCAAGGGGCCAAAGAGCCACATGTGGCTCGGAAGCCGCAGTTTGCAAAGCACTGCCCTGCTCCATCTGTCCTTGGGTTTGGCTGGCACAAATGTCACTAACTGAGTCTCTGTTTTCTATCTCCATGACCAGGGTGATTTAAGCTAGGTATTTTCTGGTTGGCAGGGAAAGGTATAAACCATTTGCTCTTAAATATCCTTGGTTGAGGTAGATAAGATGTTGCAATTCACAAGCTGGCTGCAAACTACCCACACTGTTTGGCCTTTGATTTTCTTGTCTCTGTTTCCCTATTCCACTTGCCCAGGAATGTTCCTAGCTTCTTACTATTCGACCACAGTTTTGTTAACCAATGTCACCCCAGTACATGTTTTTTAAATCTGTCTTTATTACAAATGTTTGAAACAACCTCACTGAACGGATGGAATGAGGGTGAAGGAATAAGGTGCTGATCTAAATAAGTTTGGAAATGAGTCAAAAGAAACTGCACATAAGCACAGTAATCTAGTTGATGAAGTTGTTTTTTTCAAAAGAGTGTGGATTAACAATTCTGGAACCACTGCCCAAGGACCACAATAATGGAACACTCAAGTAAATGGATGGAGCACGGTGGGAGTTAAGTTTCTCATTGTTGGAATGAGAGATTACAAATAGGCAAGGAAAGAAGCCTAGAATGATCTATGTGCTGTGGGTTAGGGTTGGAGACATCAGTATAAACTCACACATAGTTTAATCTGGATACAGATGGGCACATACAGAAATATTTGTAGATATGTATTTATATATAGTGTAGGAGGCACAAATATATCTCCCTGCTTCTTCAGATAAGAGGACCTAGGAGCAAAGACGTGTATGCAGTAGCAACAAGCAAACATGGCCTTTGGTTCTTTGTATCTAATACCATCTCCAATTAAAGGAATCAGAGCTCCTGGAAAAGTGGCTTATTCTAGAACTGGGGCAGGAAATACACAAAATGAGCCTAGAGCATTTTGTTGTGCCAGAAAGTAGAAAAGTGCTAAAGCAAACAAACAACCTCCACAATGATGGTGAATGTCAAAGGGACACAGGAGCCAACTAAAAGAGTTCCCAGTGCTCAAAGCTGGGACAGTTAGACCAACAAAATAAGACAGTATTGAATTCTAACCCAATATGATGTTAATCCAATTATTACAAAATAAATATTTTAGATTATAATATAAGTAAGTAATTGAATAAGTATATAAGTAAATGTAGGATAAGAGACAAATCTCCCAGGCAGAAGAATTTCAAACTATTTATGTAAATACTCACTCCCAAAGACTTGTAGCTTAACTCCCACCCATTGAGTGGAGACTACACAAAGTAACTTCCTTCCAAAGAGTACAGTAAGCAAAGGGAGGGAGGGGGAGGAAAAACTTACAGTAGAGAAACCTGATAAACACCACCTCAGCCAGGTGATCAACACCCCAGTTACATCCTGTTGATCATATGCATCCTTGATATGTCCTGAGAATTAATGGCACTTTACATCTGTGGTTTTTATAAAAACATAATCCCTGTCTAATTCTGAAAATTGTCAAGGTCATCAAAAATAAGGAAAGTCTGAGAAATGGTCACAGCCTACAGGAGCCTGAGGAAAGATGATCACTAAATGTAATGCAGTATCAGAAATGTGATCCTGGAACAGGAAAAAGACATTCGGGAACAAGTGAGGAAATATGGATAAGGTATGAACTTTAATTAATAATCACATATCAACATTGACTCATTTATAACAAATGAACATATACTGTAAGATGCTAATGATAGAGGAAAGTGGGTATAGAGTATGTGGGAACTCTGTACTATCCATTCAATAATTCTATAAATCTAAAACTGTCCTAAAATAAAAAGCTTATTTAACAACAACAAAAACTAATCATCAGTGCCAAGTAATGTCCAGAAAGGATGATTAATTAGCTCTTAATCTGATTTCATTTTCACATTGGGCTGAAATCCTTTGTGGGAGTTACATCTAGTTGGAATAAGTGTGTTTCATAAAGGCAAGAATACACTTATCTGCTCTGAATGTTATAGCTTCACTAGCGTTTCTGGAGGGTGAGAAAGTTCATTCTGACCCCTGCTGTGCTTTATATCTAACATTGCAATCATGCCATGAGGTCCAAAATACAGCAGATACTTCAAGCCATTTCTCTGCCCCTCCTCCCCCACGCCTCTAGAGTTTGATTTAGTAATATAACTGAACCATCTCATTATTTCAGTGTAGCCAAGAGGAAATTAGTCCTGAAACCACATTAATTCTTAATTGGGTATATTTTATTAAACAGAAAAATGAGAATTAGCAGGTACTTATCTGCACCCTAATAAAATAATTCTAACAACTATGCAAAACAGCCTCTCTGGATCTGAACCCCCCTCTTCCCACCCCCTCCCCAGCCCTAATCCTGCCTTTTCGGTGACTGATTTTTCCCCACAGGATCTGACCATGAAAGAATCAGGCATGCTAATAACAATATTGAAGATGACAAGTGATAATACATAATAGTTATTGAGCACTTACTATGTGCAGATACTGTTCTTCTTGTTTTTTTTTAATAAAAATAAGTTGAATTCAGAAAAGTACAAGGAGCTATGACAACTTTATTATCCTCTTGCCCATGACTTTTAGTTATGCTATCCTGTCTCACTCTGAGACAGTATATCAGTCAGATAACATTTTTATTGATTTCAGAGAGGAAAGAAGGAAGGGAGGGAGGAAAGGAGGGAGGGAGGGAGAGATAGAGAGAGAGAGATGGAGAGAAACATCAATGATGAGAGAGAATCATTGATTGGCTGCCTCCTGCATGCCCCACAGTGGGGATCAAGCTCGAAACCCAGGCATATGCCTGGATCAGTAATTGAACCATGACCTCCGATTCATAGGTCGACACTCCAGCTGGGCCAGATAACATATTCTAAGTCACACTCAGTCATAAACAGACATCACTAACTTGATGTGATAAAAAGCCCAGTAAAATCATATCAAATCCACAATCTCTCAACCATTTTGAAGCTTGTCCTACTGCAGTTCAGGCTTGACTCAGAGTGAAGCGATCTGCAATTGGCAAGAGGAGTGTGGGGCATGACTCTCTTTTGTGCCATATTTTCACCTTTTTCTTCTTCATTCACCACCTGCCTGTGTTGGCGGTTGGAGAAAGGACAAAGAGGAAAGGAGAGGAGCAGATACGGTCTTACCTGACTAGTGTTAGTGGACTCTGATGTTGCTATCTTCTGAGGGTGGCATATGTCCAAATGCTGGCTCTTATGGAGCACTTTGGAGGGTCTCCTCACTGTGGACTTACATTGATTGGTACTGGCACTGGCCCTCTGACTTAGCTCTTGGCATTCCTCCTTAGCACCTCTTTATAAGAGAATACCCCACACGATTCTCTCCATTAGGGGTACCTCGCTCTATCAGCAGATCTCTAGAGGCAGGTTCCTTTCAAGGTGGCCCAAACCTGATAACTGTTCTTGGGCTCACTCTGTCCCATGGGAAATACCTTCTCATCTCCCACATTGGTTGAAGCTGCTTTGCTTCAATGGAACCTTTGCACCCTGCTCAGCCATCAGGAGCAGCTCTGATATAATGACCTGTCTTGGCTCCTGACATTGGATAGGGTAACCACTAATCCACTGTGACCTTATAGTGTCATTTATTTTTCATTTTTGCCATCCTCCACTGCTCCTCTCTTCTCTCTATTCAATCCTGGAGGTGCCAAAAAGTGTGCTAAAATTGTGGGAGAAAATGGAAAGAAGAAAGAAGAAAGAAAAAGAATTGAATGTTCCCTTGCTCCCTCAAAAGTGAAAGCATGGTCCTGAAGAGATATTTGCACATTCATATTTTTTTAATTAAATCTTTATTATTCAGATTATTACATTTGTTTCTCTTTTTTCCCCTCCATAGCACCCCTCTACCCAGCTCCCACCCCTCCCTCTGCCCTTAGCTCCCTCCCATTGATCTCATCCATAGGTATATGATTTTTGTCCAGTCTCTCCCTGTATACCCTTCACCCCTTTCCCCCTAAGAATTAACAGTCCACTCCCTTTCTGTGCTCCTGATTCTATTATATTCACCACTTTATTCTGTTGATCAAATTTTTAATTCACTTAATTTTTAGATTCATTTGTTGATAGATATGTATTTGTTCATAATTTTTTGGCTTTTACCTCTTTCTTCTTCCTCTTCTAGAAGAGTACCCTTCAGCATTTCATATAACACTGGTTTGGAGTTGATGAACTCCTTTAGCTTTTTCTTATCTGTGAAGCTCCTTATCTGCCCTTCAATTCTGAATGTTAGCCTTGGTGGATAGATTATTCTTGGTTGTAGGTTCTTGCTATTCATCACGTTGAATATTTCTTGCCACTCCCGTCTGGCTTGCGTGGTTTCTGTTGAGAAATCAGCTGAGAGTCGTATGGGTGCTCCCTTGTAGGTAATAAACTGTTTTTCTCTTGCTGCTTTTAATATTCTCTCTTTGTATTTTGCTCTTGGTATTTTAATTATGATGTGTCTTGGTGTGTTCCTCTTTGGATTCCTTTTATGTGGGGTTCTGTGTGCTTCCTGGTCTTGTAAGTCCATTTCTTTTACCAGATGTGGGAAGTTTTCAGTCATTATTTCTTTAAATAAGTTTTCAGTATCTTGCTCTCTCTCTTCCTCTGGGACCCCCACAATTCTGATGTTGGTACGCTTGAAGCTGTCCCAGAGTCTCCTTATAATATATTCACATTTTCGGATTCTTTTCTCTTCTTGCTTTTCCAGTTGAGTGTTTTCTGTTTCTTTATATTTCAAATTTTTACTTGATTCTTGCCTTTCTCTAGTCTGCTGTTAGGACTCTGTATAATATTTTTTACTTCAGTCAGTGTCTCTAGTTGGTCCTTTTTCATCTCCTCTAGGGGCTTGCTAATTTTATGCATCATCTCTAGCATCTCTAGTTGGCTCTTTTGTATCTCTAGTAGGCTTTCACTAAATTTATCCGCCTTTTCTAGCTTATTCTTGAAAAACCTTATAAGCATGGTTTTGAACTCTATATCCAGTCGTTTTTTTCCCTCCATTTCTTTTGTTTTTGATCCCTTCCCTTGTCTTGGCATTTTCACTATGTCGGGGAAACTTTTTTACTTGCAAGACCACAAGAAGCCTCTGTTGAGCTTGGGATGGGTGGAGTCTCAGGGCTTAAGGGACCGCCTTGCCTTCCAGTCGGCCCCGCCCTCCACGGCCCCGGAGTCTCACCTGACTGGGTAATGGCTGGAGCGGTCCTTGTGCGTGCGCGCCCGCAGTGCCTCTAGACCGCTGCCTTTCCAGCTCCCCTGCTCCCCTGAGAACCAGGACCACACGAGTCTAGGTCTCCAGGGTTTCGCCCGAAACAGGGGCCCAGTGGACTCAGAATGGCACAGTTGGGAGGGTCTGTCTCCCGCCCAGTTGCAAAAGCCAGCGGCACAATCAGCAATCTGTCCTCAGTGTGATGCCGGCGCCCTGTGTGTGCGCATGCGCGTCACCGTGACCAGACCTCCTATCTTTTGCAACTCCCCTAAATTTCTGTGCACTTCTCCCTTTTCACAGTCCAAACTCCCCCCGTATGAGTTTCAGCTGGATCTGGGGTTTAGTGTCGTAGGATAAGGGGTTCGGTGCAGTTGGGGGTCTCCGTTTCCCTCCCACCAGAGAAAGCCAGCCAGGTACTCGGGCACCCGCTCTCTCAGCCCGCGCATCTCCGTACCTCAGCTTTTTGCAGCTCCTCTGGGTCTCTGTGAGCCCCACTCTTTCCTTCTAGCTGTAGAACTTCCACTCAGCCAGCTTTCCTGTGGTTCTGGATGATGTCCGTTCTGTCTTTTAGTTGTAGTTTTGAAATTGTTGTGCGAGGCAGCAGTGTAGGTGTTTACCTATGCTGCCATCTTGGCTCCTCCCTCTGCACATTCATATTCATAGCAACATTATTCACAACTAGAGGCCTGATGCATGAAATTTGTGCACGAAGGGAGGGGGAGAGTGTGACCCTCAGCCCAGCCTGCACCCTCTCCAATCTGGGACCCCTTGAGGGATATCCGACTGCCCTCTCACAATCCAGGACTACTGGCTCCCAACTGCTCACCTACCTGCCTTCCTGATTGCCCCTAACCGCTTCTGCCTGTCTGCCTGATTACCCCCTAACTACTCCCCTGCAAGCCTGATTTCCCCTAACTGCCCTCCCCTGCAGGCCTGGTCACCCCTAACTACCATCACTTGCAGGCCTGGACCCCCAAACTACCTTTCCCTGCAGGCCTGGTCCCCCTCAATTGCCCCCCTGCTGGCCATCTTGTGGCAGCCATCTTGTATTCACATGGAAGAAGCTATCTTTGACCACATGGAGGCAGCCATATTGTGTGTTGGAGCAATGGTCAATTTGAATATTACTCTTTTATTAGATAGGATAGAGGCCTGGTGCATGGGTGGGGGCAGGCTGGTTAGCCCCAAAGGGTATCCTGGCTCAGGCTGGGGATTCCCTCGGGGTATGGGGCAGCCTGGGTGAGGGGCCTGTGGTGGTTTGCAGGCCAGCCATGTCCCCTGGTAACCCAAATGGAGACCCTGTTATCTGGGATTTATTTATCTTCTATAACTGAAATTTTGTAGCCCTGAGCAGAGACCAGGGCTAGTCAGGGTGGAGCAGAAAGCTTGGCTTCCTCTATCGCCGGCAGCAACCCAAGCCTCCTGTTCTCTACAGCTCCATGGCTGCTGCCATTTTTGTTGGTTTAGTTTGTATATGAGCTTCTGATTGGCTGGTGAGTATGGCTAATGGGTGTAGCAGAGGTACAGTCAATTTGCATGTTTCTCTTTTATTAGATAGGCTAGCCAAAAATTAGAAGCAACACAAAAGTCCAACAACAGATGAATAAGTAAACAAAATACAATATAAACAAACAATAGAATATTATGCAGCCTTAAAAGGGAGGGAAATTCTGATACATGCCACAGCATGGATTAACCTTGAGGACATTATAATAAGTAAAATAAGTCAATTACAAAAAGATAAATACTGTATGATTCCACTTACATGAAATACCTGGAGTAATCAAATTAATAAAGACAGAAAATGAAATGGTGGTTGCCAGGGCCATTGGGAGCTGTTGTTTAACAAGTACAGAGTTTCTGTTTTTCAAGATGAAAACACTTCCAGAGATGGATGGTGGTGATGGTTGCACAACAACATGAATGTACTTAATACCACTACACCATTCACTTCAGTGTGGTCAAGATGGTAAATTTCATATTATGTATATTTTACCAAAATTAAAAATTTTAAACTGAAATGTAGCCTTACTAAAATAATAAAATTGTGATTAACAGAAACCTGAAATATTGACATATGCAAATAAAAACTGTAAGTGACTAAAAACGCAATGGGATCTGCCTAAAGCGTGAATAAACATAGAGCTGTTGAAAGAGAGTAGTAAGAGAAAAAAAACAAAGCTTCTTCATGATTTACTTCCACTACAGACAGCTTGTTCCATAAACTAATTACATGTACTAATTTTTTCCTCACAAGAATTTTATGAGGAGAAGTGGAACAATAAATTTTCTGAAGAAATAAACTGTTCTTAAATGATAAATTCTGCTCTTCTATCAAAATAAACCAATTTTACTTACTATTAACTGTATAAATCTTGTTGGACTAGGCCTCCCCTCTAGTGACAGTTGAAGTATGTTTCAAGTAAAGAGATATTTGGGGAAAGGAGGACTTTTTTAGCTCCTAATAAGGTCTCTGAAAGTAATCAATCAGTCTCAAGGTGGAGATGAGGTGAAAGGAATTGTTTGATCAGTGAACATTCATCAACTAAAATCTACCTCCTTCTGGCAGAAAATGTCTTTAGATTTCAGTTTGTCTATAAATCCAATGAAACTCCAGATATAATGACCTGCCTTGCATCCTAACACAGGATAGGGTAGCCACTAATCCACTATGCCCTTATGGTATCATTTATTTTTCCTTTTTCATGCCCACTATCTTAAATCCTGAAACAGCCCTTGGTCTGCTATATCAAGTTACGGCTGTTACCTCAGTCACTCTCCTGTTATAGTGGATTTCATGAGAGAAGTCAGCAGAATTCATTGGTGGTGGTGGTGATTTCTATTTATTGGTAGCATTTTTAGGAAGTGAGGAACTGAGAATGTCCCATTTCAATGTCCTTTTCTATAAATTCTTACTAAAAGCTATTTTGGCTTCTAATATTCCCTATTTGGAAAAGAGACTCACTTCAATTAGGAAAAAAAAAATCGGTTTTTTCTTCCATTAATTCCAAAAAATGTTAACGTTTTCATATTTTTCTTTAGTATTGATTCAACTCTTAAGAAGCTATAGGGATATCAAGATCTTGGAAAACAGAACCAGGAAGCTGAAATGGAAGCAAACAAGTGATAGATGTTAAGCTGGAATATAGATACAAGGCCTATATTAGTGAGTCCTCAGAGAAGAAGTGAAATTGATCACATTGAGTACTGGAACTATCTTTTGCTGTGGAATAGTTCTCTTAAAAACTTAGCTTAAAACAACAAACATTTATTATCTCACAGTTTCTGTGAATCAGGAATTTAATTGTGGCCTACCTGAGTGGTTCTGGCTCAAGGTCTCTCATAAGGTTGCAGTCAGGATAATTGGCTAGAGCTGAAGTCATCTCAACACTCAACAGGGTGTGCTTTTGAGATGTTGCACTCTTGTGGCTGTTGGAAGGTGGCCTCGGTTCTTTGCTGTTGACAGGAGAACTCAGTTCCTTGCCACATAAATGCTCTATGGGACTGTCTAATGAGTGTCTTCATTCCATTGTGGCTGGCTTCCTCTTAAAGTGAATGATAAAAAAAAAAAAGATAAAGGAAAAAACCACAGTGATTTTTTTACCTAGTCTTGGAATTCAAACACCATCACTTCTACCTTATATATCCATCAGAAGCAAGTCACTAAGTTTAGCCCATACAAAAGAGAAAAGACATGAAACTCTGTCCCTTTAAGTAGGAGTATCAAAGAATCTGTGTATGTATTTTTAAACCACCACATTTAAATTTGGTATGGCTATTGTTGTTTGTTTTGTTGTTGTTTTTTAATATTCCAGGAGTTTTAAATATTGTAAGCTTGACTTTTTATTTTTTAAGTTAATCCTCACCCAAGGATATTTTCCAATTGATTTTTAGAGAGAGAAACATGGATGTGAGAGAGACACATCGATTGGTTGCCTCCCACACACACACTGACTAGGGCTGGGATCAAGCCTGCAACTGAGGTAAGTACCCTTGACCAGAAAAGAACTTGCAACCCTTCAGTCCAAGGGCCAATGCTCTATCCACTGAGCCAAGCCAGCTAGGATATGGCAGTTGCTGTTTTATGTCTTTATTTGTTTGTTTGAACTATACTCAAAGTAAGTAGAAGTATGTACTGCCCATGTTGTGGTGACTCCCAACCATAGTTATTTTCGTTGCTTCTTCATAACTGTAATTTTGCTACTGTTATGAATCAGTAGCAAATGTAAATAGCTGTGTTTTCCAATGGTCTTAGGCAACCGCTGCTATAGAGCCTAAGACCATTGGAAAACACAGATATTTTGATTATTATGATTCATAACAGTAGCAAAATTATAGTTATGAAGTAGCAACAAAAATAATTTTATGGTTGGGGGTCACCAAAACATGAGGAACTGTATTAAAGGTTGAGAACCACTGCTCCAGAATCATAGCTCTGAGACAGCTTTTAGATGCTAAGGAAAGAAATCAGACTCTGGAGATAAAAAGGCCTGGGAATGAAATCTATGTCCCATTGTTTAGTTCAACAAAACCAACAGGATAATTAAAAATAAGACATTTATAGGACCCATAAAACACTGTTTTAGGCAATTTTGCATAGCTATTTTGTTACAGGTAAGAAATGTCCAACTTTTTTTCCCATAATGTGTTTTTTAGAGTGTCTACAAAAATATATAGACATAGCCTGGCTGGCATGGGCTAGTGGTTGAGTATTAACCTATAAATCAGGAGGTTTCAGCTCAATTCCCAGTCAGGGCACGTGCCTGGGTTGTGGGCTCAATTCCTAATAGGGGCACGCAGGAGGAAGCCAAACAATGATTCTCTCTCATCATTGATGTTTCTCTCTCCCTTCCTTTCTCTGAAATCAATAAGAACCTATTCTTTTTTAAATACATGTATAAAGACATAAAATTCATGAAAGATAAGTAAAGTTTAAAATATAAGCAAGTATTTTAAAACTTAGGTCACTAAAATAGTTTTTCCATATCTCCTCTATCACATTGTCTCTTCTTCTCAATATATTTATTACAACCAATGTGACAATATCATTCCAAACTCTCTGGGCTCCTACCCTAAGTTAACTTCGGCTCTATTCCCATTATTCATTCAGTTCCCATCAGTTGACATATTCTATAGGTTATTCCTGTCTGCTCCCCCAACTGTATTTCAGACACCCTCCTGTGTGAGTGTTTTTTTATTTTCTTCTTACTCTAATGCATCCAATACACACCAACCCAATTCTACAATATAGCTTTATTTTATGTCATTTTTTCCCCCGTTTAGATACTTTAAATAGAAGCCCATTACCAAGAACAAAACCCATGTTCTTTAGCAGGACACTATAGATTCTCCACAATCGGACTCTAATTCCCAGTGTTATGTAAAATCCTTTCTTCCTTTCTCCCTTCCTTTGTATTTACTTACTGCCTTCAACTAAAATTTATGGAGCATCTAGTATGTGCCAGGCATGGTGCTAGTCAGTAAAGATTCATTAATAAAGAAAGAAGACATGGATTTTACCTTAAAAAGCAAGAGAAACCATCAACAAAACAACAAGAAAGATCACTGTATGGGAGAACATATTTGCAAATGTTATCACTGATAAAGGTTTAATCTCCAACATCTACAGCCAACTTATACAACTTAATAAAAGGAAGATGAACGATCCAATAAAAAAAAATGGGCAACGGACCTAAATAGAACCTTTTCAAAAGACGATAGAAGGAAGGCCAAGAGACACATAAAAACATGTTCAAAGTCATTAATCATCCGAGATATGCAAATCAAAACGACAATGCGATGCTATCTTACACCTGTCAGAATGGCAATCATCAACAAATAAACAAATGACAAGTATTGGCAAGGATGCAGAGAAAAAGGAACCCTTGTGCACTGTTGGTGGGAATGCAGACTGGTGCACCCATTGTGGAGAACAGTGTGGAGTTTCCTCAAAAAACTAAAAATGGATCTTCCATTTGACCCTGTTATCCCACTCTTAGGAATTTATCCTAAAAAATTACAAACACCAATCAGAAAGAATTTATGCACCCCTATGTTCATAGCAGCACAATTTACAATAGCTACAATTTGGAAACAGCCTAGGTGCCCGTCAGCAGATGAGTGGATCAGAAAACTGTGGTACATCTACACAATGGAATACTATGCTACCATTAAAAAGAAGGAATTCTTACCATTTGCAGCAACCTGGTTGGAACTGGAGAGTCTTATGCTTAGTGAAATAAGCCAGTCAATGAAGGAAAAGCGTCACATGATTGCACTCATTGATGGATAATAAAGAACATTATAAACTAATGAACAAAAGGATAGATACAGAGACAGTAAAGCTTCAAACAGACTGAAATTACAGCAGGAAGATTAAAGTTAGGTGAGGTAGATAAGAGATCAATCAAAGGACTTGTATGCATGCATATAAGCATAACCAATGAACATAGACACTGGGGGATTGGGGTATGCCTGGGAGGGAGGGGGGCAATGGGGAGATATGTATAAAAAATTAATAAAAATTTAAAAATAAAAAAGCTTATGGTTGCCCAGCTGGTGTTGCTCAGTGGTTGAATGTCAGCCTGTGAACCGAGAGGTCAAGATTCAATTCTGATCAGGTCATATGCATAGGTTGCAGACTTGATCCCCAATAGGGGGCAAGCAGGAGGCAGCTGATCGATGATTCTCTCCCATCATTGATGTTTTTATCTCTCTCTCTCTCTCTCTCTCTCTCTCTCTCTCTCTCTCTCTCTCTCTCCCTTTGCTTTCCTTTCTGAAATCAATAAAAAT